>APFE030266029.1:387800-402763 GCA_000404065.3 Pinus taeda | reverse complement strand
TTCAGAGTTAATATTAAACAACAATTATGTAAATTGTGTATTATATGTAATTAAATAAAATATAAGTAACTTAGAAGATTAATTCTAGGTGACGTGATACCTATGTAAATTGTGTATTATATGTGATTAAATAAAATACAAGTAACTTAGAAGCCTAATTCTAGGTGACCCTATACATATATTGTGTGTCTCCTATTTTAATTTCATATTTAAAACATTAAAAAATCAAAAGTTATAATTATTTTTACTAAGTTTTGATATAGATACATTATTGAATAGATTATTTTCTTAGACTTTAATTTTCTATCAATAACATAATTTTGGACGAGACTTTATTTTTGTTATGAAGATTGAAGAAATTTGTTTGGGATGGGGCCTAGTAGGATGGAGTCCCTAATCTTCTTTCTGTCAAAACAGTTGGAGGATATGCATTTATGTGATCGTGGCCCTATTGAAACAATTCCAAAATGGAGGAATATAAGGTGAGGGGTTGAGGGTGTTGCAAAACATTTGGATGGATTTGTGATTTAAGAGGAAACTTGTGAGAGGGAGTACAAACTCAAAACTTGGCTTGGAACTGGTGGAACGTGTTGTCCTCTCAGATAATTCTAGGTTAGTTAATTATGCGAGAGCATCTAAAATGTTTTGTTGTTTTTAATTTATGGATGACCAATGTTTTAAGCTTATGTAAATAGGTATTGCATCCTAAATTGCCTTAATACAATGAAAGGGTTGATTCTTTACGTTTATACAGTGATTTAGATTTAAAAAGATTTGGAAGGAAGAAATATAAGAAACTATGAGTTTTAAGTATTCAAACAGAATATTTAAAACTATCATAAAAAAAGATGCTAGTAAACTATGCTCACTGCCAAACAAAATGCATTTAAGTTTATGAAGAAGTGACAATTAATTAATGTAGAGGAGTTGACTTAGACAGATAGTCTAATAAACTAATCTTTGTAATATATAATAACTTCATAGGGGATTTAAGATGGACTGATATTCAGTTATATCTTACCCAAATTTCTTCAATAAAAATAAATACATGTGAAAACGACAAAATGAAATGAATAACTTAAGAAGAACTCACAAAGATGACAAGTTGTTTGAAGCAAATCCATAATCCTTTCATTGATATCACACAACTTCACATACATGTAATTATGCTCAAGAAAACTTATCCCAAGGGTTCAACCCTTTAAAATTCGACTTTGGGAATATTTATAGATTTTTTTCCCAAAATATCTAGACTTAAATATCTAAAATTCTTTTAAAATATCTAAAACTATTTTTTTATAAAAAATAGTGCAAAAACGTAGGGAAATAAAACTATTAAAGATGGTGTCACTGCTTTCGAGGATTTCTGGTGTTGATGTGTGTTGATTAACCTGCTACTTTGCTGTTGATAATTGTTGATGATTGTTGACTCATTTACCCCAATAACTTACATAGTTCTTCCCACATTTCTTCATCTAGAATTATATATTTGACCAATTTTCTGAATGTTTCATCTATCTTAATGTATTTTTGGAAAGTTGGTTTAACCAAAAATAAACGATTTATCGCATGCTTGATGAATAAATCATATCTGAGGCCTTCCATAAAAGCTTTATGTGTGACTGTACCTTTTATCTTTGAAAATATGGATTTATCTATGGCAATTGAATATAACTTACTTTGATATTGTTCTAGATCAATCAATGTATCTCCAATTCCTTTAATCCAGGCAGTCATTTTTGATGTAACACGGAGATTTTCTTGTGAAACCTCTGGATACTTGATTTGAGGTTATGGCACTTGTTTTCCAGTTGCAACATCAAATTTTTCTTAGTGAGAATCCTTCTCACTTCCAAAATAGTCTATGTTCTATCCTTTATGTTATATTCTTCCAGTTCATATTTGGTTTTGGAATTCAAAACCCTTATTAGTGTATTTGCTTTTCCTGGTTTTAAACCCAATTCCTTTTTCACATCTCCTATTACTTCTTTGGCTCTCTACACTAGTTCATCTTGCTCAAAGATGATCTCAATTGAAGGCCATATATCAGTGATGGCCTCATTTATTTCCATCAATATACTCTCCTTAGCCTATGTAATGGTGTCACCTATGACAGATTGGTTTTCTAAGAATTCAATTCTTTGTGTAAGCATATGTGTCTTCTGTAACTCAGCTAAATATACATTATCAATCTTCATTTTTTGCTCTTGTAAATTATTAAGCTGAGTTCTCAACTTCCTGCCCCTTAATTGATAAATCTTCCATTGCTTTTGCAAGGTTTGTTGTTGAATCAGTTGATTGAGTTTCCACAGTTGAAATGGTTATTGATGTAGATGTTATTGTTGTCGTAGCTGTAACTGGGATTGTTGTCACTGGAACTGCTGAAAGAGCAGCATTTTTCTCTTGGGTTCCCTGTTGTTCTTTTTCCTTTAAAAACTTTTTAATCTCAGTTTTCATTTTTTCTATTTGTGCATTATGTTCTATTATGATTTTGAACATGTTCTCTTTATCCTTTTATAGTTGTCCTATTTCTTTAGTCTGTGGATCTTCTATAGAAGGAAGTTTAAGTTGTTTTCTCAGAGGAGTTATGTCTGCATTCTTGCTGCTGATTACCTTTTCTGCTGCATTGACATTGGCGGGATCATATCCCAGCTTTACCACTAAATCCACTAAAGATTTGATCCTTGTATCTTTAGCTAAGGAAGATATTTTTTCTATCTTCAATTGAGACTGAATATTTTCTAATAATGCTTGAAGCTTAGATACTATCATAGTTGAACTTGTGAGAGAATAATATATCATCTTACTAGATTGTTCATGTAAAACAACCTGGTCAATAGGATGAATTAAATTTGCATCAATAGAAAACATTGATTTAGTATAATCATCTGCACTTTTAGGATGAGCGATTTTGGGTTCCAGGAAGGTTATTTGCATCTTTCCCTTCTCAGTGTCGAAGGCAGAAAGTAGCATGTGTTGTGAAGTTGATGTTTGCTTCCAAAACTATAAATAAGTGGAAGTTTCCAATGCTTCATTCCTTTGCTTAGTTTCCTTGTAAACTTTAAATATGCTCTATTCTTTCTGAGTCTGCTGCAATTCTCCTGTCTAATATGATGATACATCTGGGTTGGCTGAAGACATAGGAGATCCTACACTCATTCCTTCTATCCTAGGAGATGATGGAACAAATGGGCCTATCATGACAATTGGGTGGTGTTGTGTTTCACTTGTATCCTTTGTCTTCTACCTCTTAGTGTATATTTCGAATTCTTTGGCTGAAATTTTTGTCACCATAGGGAAGGTATTGCCCCTTGGCCTTTTGTCTTGCTTTTCTTCTGATACAGGAGTCTTTGATGTTGTAGATGATAAACGTGCTCTTTTGCCTCCTAAAGTGTATTCTCCTGCCATTTAGCTTGGTTCATGTACTATTCTATCTCAGGCCTATGAGTGTGAGCATATGGGGTAGTTTTTTTCTCTACCCTTAATTTTGAAATCACTCTTGGGGGATCAGAGGACTAGGTGAAACTAAGTTTGAAATGCATATGTTTTGATGTAGGAGCATTCAAGCCACGAAGACTCATTGCATTCTAGTAGACATAGGGGTATTGTGTTTTCAAGGAAGTTGGGTTCATAAGAGGGAATTAAATGTAATTATTAATGTTTTGAGTGATTTTAATGAGAGAAGCTAGAGTAAGGAATTAATTGAATATTGTGAGGCATATTTGTAAATGTTCTCGAATATATGAGAACATGAGAGATTTAGGATAATTGAGAGATTGAGGGATTTGAGAATTGATTGTAAATCCTAGATTAGGAGTTAGTTCATGAATTTAGGGATTAGAGAGGAGTTTTAGGAACAAGGAAGAGATTTAGGAATTTTCTTAAGGAATTCATGGATCTAAACCAAGGATTGGTTTTAGAGTCCTTATGTATAAATGTAAGCCTAAAAGGAAAAGACGGGGGTTAGATAGGTTGGAAAGTCAGATAATTAGCTGGTTAAGCTAGAGTGAGGTTTTGAGCCTACAGGCAGAATGTAAATAGAGGCCACTGATATTAGAAAATTAGACCGAGAGATAGAGTCTCAATCTGTAATTATTTGTAGTGTTTATATATACAAAGAATAATTAAAATCTGTATAAATGCGTGATTGAGTGTTGAATGATAGATTGAGTGCAGCAGAGGATTGCATATATATATTTATGCAAGCGAAGTGCAGTGAACACAAAGAGGCGGAGTTCGGCGAGACACAGAGAGAAGAGGAGAATGTGACAAAGGATCACGGTGGATCTTTGAATCCATTATAAGACAAGGTAAATCTTAGTAGAGGCAGAGACCAAAGGAGAATGCGCATATATCAACCTCAGAAGTGAATTAAGCAGCGGAAGAGCCAAGGGCCTAAACCTTGAAGAAAATCCAAAACCATAGAAAGCTAAAGAAATGCACAAAAATCTAAGTATAGAGAAAGGCGGAAGAAATGGAGTATGGCCGAATCATAGCCGTTGGATCTTTATGATCAACGGTCGGGATTAAAATCACATCGGTGATCAAGAGATCTCGTTATCGGATGGACATCGAGCGCTAAAGTAATTAGGGTTTAATTGAGAAGTCGGACCCGAACTTTATTAGATTGGGAACTTATAATTTCCATAAGGTCCATATAGCTGAATAACTGTCGGGCTCGTTATCAACCCAAAATTATTGTGTACCGTTGGATTTGCTAAGTGCAGATCAACGGTAGAGAACCGTCGAAGTAGCTTTGGAGATCGGGAGAGTTAAGGACCGTTGGATCGGAAGGTGGATCAACGGTGGGGATGTGATCGGATCGCAATATTAAAAGGAATAGACCTTGGCTTTCATACATGCGACATGAGATTATGCAAAGGGCTAATGAGAGCGGACCCGATAAGGAAATGAAGCATAGTTAATGTTATTTGGAATCCAGAGGTTAATCGCATATTGGAGGAGATGGTGAACACATGGTATTGTGACCCACGGAGAAGCAATTGTTGATTGCGATAAAGGTAAACCTCGGGAAATGCGCCAAAACTGTACTAGGGCGGAAAAGGTATGGTTGCGTATATATTTCCTTTGTAATTAGTCTATAAAGGATTAGGCGCGGTATATGGGATTTATATATAAGTCCAACGATGAAGGTTAATGTGCAACTTATGGGTTAAATAAAGGATAATGAAGGTTGTGAAGGGGTTTTAAAGTCCTGATATGAAGGATTGATATGGTATAATGTCCCGATAGGACATAATATAATGAAGGACTCTAATAAAGTAATAAGTGAAGGATAAGGGGTGATTTAAGTCCGATACACATTTAATGAATGAAGGGTTAGACCATGTTGGACTTTAATAAATCATTCAGCATAGGAAATTGATGGATGGGCCTTAAACCTTAGTTAATGAAGATTTTAACTCAAGGAGAGTTAAAATTCTTGGGACATACAAGATGTATGCATAATACATGTAAACTGTGGGTAAAGTAGGGGTAACCCTGCGTCATTTGGTATCAGAGCATAATTGTTATTAGAACAATTGATAGCAGAACATAATAAAGGAATTTTATAGAAAAGGACTTAGAACAGAGTTGTGTTTTGAGATGTATATGCAAGCAAGGCAGATCAGATTTTAAACTGATGAACAGTAAGCACACAAAGATGATGTGTAGAAAAATTTGCAGATGCAAGAAAAGGAGGACAATCCATTCACAGTACAGGTAAATGGTGGAACAAAATAATGCAGAGATCTTGAAGGTGAGATGACATGTTTTGTTTTATTTGATTTGAAGATTGGAGACTGTGTGGATTTTATATTGATGCACATGTAATAGCATAAGGAGGTGAGAAGATTGCAGCAATAGCCTAAGAGCAAGGAGTGTCGATTGGTTCCAAAGGAAAGAACCACAGAGATGCTGAAAGACTGAGCTCAAAGGAGAGAAGCTTAGTAAGACATATGTAGCAAGAAGGAGACTTATTACTGCAGAGATATTGTTGCAGATCACAAAAAGCAATTCCACAAAAGGATGTGGGTAGAATTGCCAAGGTAATGAAGGAAGCCGGTAAGACTTTCTAAGCGAAAGAAGAAGTGGTCAGAACCAAGTATTTCATGGTGATTGAAATACAAGAGGACAGTTGTGTTCTTGAGAAGGTGCAGATGAGTTGAAGCCTAAATGAGCAAAGAAGAGTGCTCAAAGGAGGTTCCAGAGATAGAGAACCAATTGCTTACCAAAAGACTGAGTGAGGAGAGCTTGGTGAGGTAAGTGGCAGCAAGGAGGACTTGCTGTTGTAGAGGCTTTAATTCAGCTCATAGTAAGTGAGTAAGAAGCTCACAAAGATAGAGAAGAAGATGGCTACTGATAGTCATAGTAGAGGTTCTGAAGAAGACCACAATAAAGGAAAGATGAAAGAAGAGGATGCCAAGGAAAATGACATGAGGATGAGTCAAGAGGAGCTTGACAAAGAGATGGCAGAAATGAAAGAACTACTCAATGTATTGATCATGATACCTGGGGAAAACCAGAGACAAGGTTAGGTCATGAGGAAGAAGCCAGTGAGGTGGAATAAACTGCAAAGGAGGTTAGAAAAGAAGAGAAGTCAGCAGGTGAATATGCAATTAGCAGAAGAGCTCACGGAGCTTGAACATGTACTGGGTGTTCAATTGGGATCTGAAGAACTTAGAGAAGCTGAGTTGGAAATGGAAGTATCCATTTGTGAACCAGAGCAGGCCGAAGTTCTGGGTGAAGATGAAGACTTGAAGACTGAAACTTCAAGTGAGATCACAGGATCACAAGATTTTAAATCTGACAATTTGTTTATGTTTGCAGGTGATACATGTAAAGAAGGACAATTTGCTGATATTGTCATAAAGAGGGAAGAAGACAGGCAGAATCTAAATTTTGTTTTAAAAGAGCAAGTAGGAAAGGATATCAAGCAATCAAGTAAATGACTTGATGAGATTGAGGAGAAGACCATCGAAATATTTCTAAGTCATGTAAAGAACTTGGAACAACACGAGGAATTGGTGATTGAATCATCAAATGAGACGATGAGGTCTTGCGGTTTTACAACTGACAAGTTGTGTATGAATGCAGGTATTGCAGAAGGTAAACCATTTTATGGAAATGTCTTGAATGACGCTGAAAACTACCAGGTAAAGTATGATGATGACTGTCTTTCAAATGAAGATCAAGTTGAGTTATTACAACAAAAGGAGTTCATTAAATTCCATGCTTAATGGAGGAAATATCTACAGTAGAGATGAGACAGTTGTGCCCTATGATAAGAAATTTTCTATTGAAGAGAATAACGAGGAATTGATTTTCTTAAATGATCAAAGGGAGAGTGATGGACAAACATCTAAAACTATCAAAGGGATAGAGGATCAGAATTTTATTCTAATCGAGAATGAAGAAATAGAGTCAATAAGTTATGCTTGTGATAAAGAAGAAGATAGGGAGGATTGTACAGAACTTTTGGGAGAAATTCCAAGCGAGATGGCAAATTTGTGGCAGGAGTTAAGTCTTTTGGAAAAAACGTTAGAAGACCCAAAAGTAAGTGTCCAGGTTGTAAAATCAGAATTGAACGAGAATGAAGGAGTTCACTACAGTGGACAGGGACAGAAAGACATCATTAGAACAAATGGTGAGGAGGAGAGACTAGTTGGCAGTCTCATGAATTCTGTTGAGAATTCAAATCAGCATACTAATGTGCTGATAGAGGAGGAGAAAACAGAGTAGCAAACTGAATTGTTTCCAAAGGGAGATAAGGCACAGAAGCCTTATGATTTTTATTTTAACAAGTGTTTTATGACTGCAGGTTTAGTTGCAGATGCTAGAGGAATTTTGGCACAAATGCGTAGCCAAATAAAAATGGAAGAAGAAGATTCTACGGAAGAATTTAATCCATGGAACAAAGATGTTCAATTGTTGGGGAGAATGTTGGATAGTCATGATTCAATGCAGAAAGAGATAATCATGAAAGAGGGTAAGGATGAAAGGGAGGCAGTCGACATAGGAGTCAAAGTAAGTAAAAGTAACCTACAACAGTTTGAAGAGTTAGTGGAGAGTAGCAACAACCTGAAGCAGAGAGAATGAAATAGAAGTAGGAGGCAAAGTGTAGATCAGTCCAAAGATGTGTTGGACACAGAGATTGAAGAAATGTGGTAGCTAATGATGAAAAAATTCATATGGAGGAGATTAACAGTAGCAAGGAGAATGATCAATCAGAGTATGAACCTGATTGACAAGTTGAGGAAGATAGAGCAAAAAACAACAGACATACAGCAGTAGCAAAGGAGAAAAGTTTTTGGGCAGCTACAAACTAAAGTTTGGGACCTTGGAGGTTTTTCAAACAACTTATGAAGACACATGATCAGGTGATCATGGAAATTTTCTAATTGGGGAGTATGATGTAGGAGCATTCAGGCCAAGAAGACTCATTGTATTCTAGTAGACATAGGGGTATTGTGTTTTCAAGGAAGTTGGGTCCCTAAGAGGGAACTAAATGTAATTATTAATGTTTTGAGTGATTTTAATGAGAGAAGCTAGAGTAGGGAATTAATTGAATATTGTGACGCATATTTGTAAATGTTCTCGAATATATGAGAACATGAGAGATTTAGGATAGTTGAGAGATTGAGGGATTTGAGAATTGATTGTAAATCCTAGATTAGGAGTCAGTTCATGAATTTAGGGATTAGAGAGGAGTTTTAGGAACAAGGAAGATATTTAAGAATTTTGTTAAGGAATTCATGGATCTAAACCAGGGATTGGTTCTAGAGTCCTCGTGTATAAATGTAAGCCTAAAAGGCAAAGACAAGGGTTAGATAGGTTAGAAAATCAGATAATTAGTTGGTTAAGCTAGAGTGTGGTTTTAAGCCTACAGACAGAATGTAAACAGAGGCCACTGATATTAGAAAATCAGGCTGAGTGACAAAGTCTCAATCTGTAATTATTTGTTGTGTTTATATATATATAGAGTGATTAAAATCTGTATAAATGCGTGATTGAGTGTTGAATGATAGATTGAGTGTAGTAGAGGATTGCATATATATATATATTATATATTACTTATACAGGCGAAGTGCAATGAACACAAAGAAGCGGAGTTCGGCGAGACACAGAGAGAAGAGGAGAACATGACAAAGGATCACGATGGATCTTTGAATCCATTATAAGACAAGGTAAAGCTCAGTAGAGGCAGAGATTAAAGGAGAATGCGCAAAAATCAACCTTGGAAGTGAATGAAGCAACAGAAGAGCCAAGGGCCGAAACCTTGAAGAAAATCCAAAACCACAAAAAATTGAAGAAATGCACAAAAATATAAGTAGAGAGAAAGGTGGAAGAAATGGAGTATGGGCGAATCATAGCCGTTGGATCTTTATGATCAACGGTCGGGATTAAATCACATCGGCAGTCGAGAGATCTCGCCATCGAACGGACATCGGGCGCTAAAGTAATCGAGGTTTAATTGAGAAGCCGAACCCAAACTTTATTAGATTGGGAACTTATAATTTCCATCGGGTCCGTATAGTTGAATAACTGTCGGGCTTGTTATCAACCCGAAATTATTGTGAACCATTGGATCTGCTAACTGCAGATCAACAGTAGAGAACCGTCGGAGCAACTTTGGAGATCGGGAGAGTTAAGGGCTGTTGGATCGGAAGGTGGATCAATGGTGGGGATGTGATCAGATCGCAATATTTAAAGGAATATACCTTGGCTTTAATACATGTGACATGCGATTATGCAAAGGGTCGATGAGAGCAGACCCGATAGGGAAATGAAGCATAGTTAATGTTATTTGGAATATGGAGGTTAATCGCATATTGAAGGAGATGGGGAACACATGGCAATGTGACCCACAGAGAAGCGATTACCGATTGTGATAAAGGTAAACCTCAGGAAATGCACCAAAACCGTACCAAGGCAGAAAAGGTATGGTTGGGGTATATATTTCCTTTGTAATTAATCTATAAAGGATTAGGCACGGTATATGGGATTTATATATAAGTCCAATGATTAAGGTTTAATACGTGGCTTATGGGTTAAATAAAGGATAACGAAGGTTGTGAAGGGGTTTTAAAGTCCCGATATGAAGGATTGACATGGTATAATGTCCCGATAGGACAGAATATAATGAAGGACTTTAATAAAGTAATAAGTGAAGGATAAGGGGTGATTTAAGTCCGATACATGTTTAATGAATGAAGGGTTAGACCATGTTGGGCTTTAATAGATCATTCAGCATAGGAAATTGATGGATGGGCCTTAAACCTTAGTTGATGAAGATTTTAACTCAAGGAGAGTTAAAATTCTCGGGACAGACAAGATGTATGCATAATACATGTAAACTGTGGGTAAAGCAGGGTAACCCTGCATCATGTTTCAAAAGAGTTTATGCTTCCTTCCCTGCTAGTCTAACATTACAAATACAAATAAATTGAGCGTTCTTCTTTATTATTACAAATTGAAGTTGATCCATGCTAATCATTTGTCTGATATATTCCAATGAAAAAATTCAGATAGCGACATGCTTAGGTAATCTATATGGAGGTAGTTCACATCCATAGATCCTAATCTCTGTATAATTTTGGTATAAATACCAATCTCTTGTTCTGGTTTATTCATTGAGATGTAGGATTTTTCTGATCTCTGGCCCAATCCTTGGTTCTACATCATTGTTTAATGAGCAAGAAACAACATATAAAGATTGATCCATAAAGTCACTGAATGTGAATTCAGTGGTGTTCTTCCTTACCAAGGAAGTCCAGTGGATTATTGATTGTAGATTTCCTTGGCTTTCCATCTCTTGTAAGGGAAAAGAAAACTTCTATGATTGATCAAATAGGAACAAAAATACTAAGACATAAGTATCTTTGAACACTCCTTCTGTTGAGAATTTCATGAACTGATCATGAATTGATGCTGCTAAGAATTCACTGTAATTGAAGATAAGATATGGTCTTTCATTAACTGAGAAAACTAACAAGAAACCTATAAGGACCTCATCGACCCGCTGATCGAAATAATAACCTAATAGACATGAGACAATGGATATTATCTGCATGGTCATTTCTAGAAGCACGGATGATTGATATGGTGGGTTGGTTTTAGGCAATTGAACATTTTCTAGTAGAAAGGTTTCAAAAATCTTGGCTCTTTGGGGAATGTCAAGATTTTTATAGATATCCATGAGGGATTCTGGAGAAAATGGATGCAAGGGTTCAGGGTTTTGAGTCTATAACATATGACTAATTGATTCAGTAGTAATTGCAAAAAGAGCTTCATTGTTTTGGGAAACCATTGCTCTTCAACTGGGAACATACCTAACATGACACCATGAAATGAAATCATGGAAATGATGGGTTTGTGGAATGATAAACTAAGGTAATGAAGAGTGCCAGAGGTTTAATTCATCACTTAGGTCTAAAAACTTCTATTGTAACCAATTGTGAAGTTCATAAAGATCGAACTCACAATTGGTTTCAAAAACTTTATAAATTTGGTCAACTAATGGTTGATGGTCCAAGTCAATAGTGGAAGGAAGCATGGGGTTTCCTGAAGCTTTTGATTTCTTCTTGGAAGACATGATTGAAAGAAAAGGACTAAGAACAACTATAATTACCTAAAGAAAACGATTCCCTTGTTAACAGATAGCTGGAATGGTCTCTTAAATTCCACTCGTCACTTTGGCCTATTCGGCTTGGTCACTGGTAGCAATGGTTCAGTTTATGACACAGCTGAGCAGAGAGGAAATATCAACAATTGATAGCTTTAAATGAAACATAAAAATGTTTTTATGTTGGTTACATGATTTATCCATTAAAAGTGGTGCAAATGCATTAATGTATAACGAATAATCTTATAATGGGAATATGGTTGGCGAATGGAGAGTTGACAGTTGGTGGAAACGAAGGTTTATTCAAAATAGGCAGGAGTGGTGTAACGGGTGCATGGATGGGAGAGAGGGGGTTTTAGAGGGGGTAGAAGGAAGTTTGTGGTTTTGGAGTGAGGGGTGCAGAGTGAATGTGAGAGGGACATGTGGCGGAGGCGGTATGAGGGCTGACCACTTTTCGCACCCGCCCCGGTTCATTAAACTTTGGATGGGCTTGGGGGGTGCGGAGCGATCTATGGTCGTTGTTCTCCTTCACTCCGTAGATCGTATTCATTCAAACTTTATTACAATTAACAAAAAAAATACAAAGAGTCTTGTCATGGGTTTATTACAAAATAAACTCTCTTTTTTTGTTTTGTTTAATTTAATTAGGTTTAATCTTTTAACTAAACCTGATTAATTTATTGAAAAAAGCGGCATTTTAACAAGCGCGCTACATTTTGTGATTTTCTTTTCTAAAAAAAAAATTATATTTTTTCTATTTTTTTCCTTTTCTGCATATATATATATATATATAATATAATAATATATATTTATATAATATATATATATATATATAATATTATATATGTATTATGTATATGATATATTCTTTCAAATAATGAAAGGTGATTAGAAGCCTTCAGGGCCCTATAAGTTTAATCCCTATTGGTTATCTGATGAGTAATTCTCCAATGTTGTTAAAAAATAGTGGATATCCTTTGACCTTGCTCCTGAAGATTTTATTATGTTGCAATTCAACTCTAATCTACAAATTGTAAAAGAAACCACAATATCACGAGTTAAACACAAAATATTCCCAAAATGACTTTCTTGAGTGGAAGAATGTTTCGAAGAATCTTCTAGTTTAAGAGGTAGAAGAATTTGGGAAATTTAGATGGAATATGAATATGAGAATACTTTTTCCATAATATTGTGGTAAGGGTGGGAATAGTTCAAACACAATCTTGCAGTCTTTGGAACAAGAGAAAAGGAATCTCCTAGCCTATGAGTGGGTGATCAAATGGAAGTAAAAAGAGTCATACAATTTGATTTGAACATGGAAAATGAGAACACTAACTTTTTTCATGATTATGCTAAGGGTTGAAAGGGTTCAAAGACAAACTAAATACAACCTTGAAGTCTTTAGAAAAAAAATAAGGGAGATATTCTAGCCTAGGAGGCAATCAAATGGAGGTAAAAGAGTTGGGAAATTTGGTTAGAACATGGAGATGAGAACACTAAATTTGTCCATGATCATGGTAAGGAGTTCAAACACAATATCGAAGTTGACTAGATCTAATAGATCCAAGGCCTTTATCTTTCAAGAATTGTGTATTAATGGTGTTTCTTACTCCAATTAATCATATTGGGATAAGGATACAAAGGAGATTATTATTGTTTCCACACGAGGGGGGAGGGATGTACCTTCCTAGGTTCATACAAGAAGACAATAATAAGGCTTTAATAGAAACTGTCACTAAGGAATGGCTCAAAGAAGTAATTTACATTTCAAAAAGACAAAATCAGAAGCCTAGATGGATGGACCATAGAATTATATCAAGGTTTCTATGAAATGTTGGAAAATGGAGTCGTCACTGTGGTAGAATAATTCAGCACCTCAAGGAAACTATTGGGAAGTCTTGATTCATTTTTCTTAACCCTAAATCCTTAAAAAACATAGTTCATCTTCCTTTGAAGAATTCATGTCTATTCTATGCGCCATGTTTTTTTTTCTTAAGATAAACGGGTAGTGGATATATTAGAAACTTGGCCTTAATGCCAAAGAGCGGATTACAAAGGGTGAGTCTGAAACGATAAGTGTTGAACGACCTTGCAAGACCATGACATTAATGATTAGTTGATTAGCTCAATTTCAGAGATTTTCCCAAGATTGTGGGTACAAACAAACTGATTTAACAGAAAGCAATAAAACATGACAATGATCTAAATTAAGGAATTGGTTCCCATATTTCCTGTCCGCCTCTAAGCAGAGCACCAGCCGTAAGAAGGGCTGCTTTGTTAGCTTTAGTGTCTGCCTCCTTATTATTGGCTCTTAAAACATGATAGAAATTTAAATTCCGGATAGAGTCACCAAGATCTGAAATTTTGTGTATCAGCCTTGCTAGCCTTAGGTCCTTTGGCATAGAACGAGTCACCATAGTGTTGATAATAACCTGAGAATCTCCAATAACATTGACCTCCCTGATGTTCAACACTTTCAGAATCTTGAGTCCTTGAAAAAAATCCAAAGCCTCAGCTTGGATGCTGGAAGCGATGCCCAAGCCCCATGTCATGCGGAAAGAGTTATTTTTGCGGACAAACCTAACCTCCCTAGGAGTCTAAGACTCTCTAGTGACAAACAAAACAAACAAGAGCAATCCTTCTCTAAACATACATTATTCTATGAGAAACCAAGTGTTTTTCGATCCTAACTCAAATCCAACGCTTGTTGTAGCAGTCCAGCCTTGCTGATCCAGATGAGCTCCTCCTTCACTTTAAGACCTGCATACACTAACAGTCAAACGATTACATAACACCTGAATATTTCATAAAAACAAAGCATATTCATCATATAGACCAAGGAGTACATGAAATAATTCATTAACAACAAATCATTGAGAAGAATGGACTTATTTGTATTAAGGAAACAAAAAAGGAACCATTACAACCTGAGCCTTGGTGTTGTGCAAGCTCCTCCCAGGGTCCAGCAAGAGATTTCCTCTACTTTGACAAGCTCACCCACTCCCACTATGGCAACAAGGAAGGATAGTGATCTCTCCTCACAAGTCAACAATGGAAGTCCTAATTCCAGCAGCATTTACCCTTTAGAATGTTCAGCTTTCAACCTCCCCTTCTTTGGCCCAAGGCCTGTATTTATAGTATTCTAGAGGAAGTTATTCAGTTCCAACATCAATGGGATACTTCCTCTTTTGGATGGGGTAGCTCCTCTCTTGATGGGATAAGTTCCTCTATCATAGGGATGCATGAACCATCTGGAGGCGCTCAATACACGTCAAATACTCTTCTAGAAGGCTCTAGAAGTGACCACAAATAACTTTTTAAAGATGAAACTCGCGCC
>APFE030266029.1:306752-371157 GCA_000404065.3 Pinus taeda | reverse complement strand
ACAAACAAAACAAACAAGAGCAATCCTTCTCTAAACATACATTATTCTATGAGAAACCAAGTGTTGTTGGATCCTACATCAAATCCAACGCTTGTTGTAGCAGTCCAGCCTTGCTGATCCAAATGAGCTCCTCCTTCACTTTAAGACCTGCATACACTAACAGTCACACGATTACATAACACCTGAATATTTCATAAAACAAAGCATATTCATCATATAGACCAAGGAGTACATGAAATAATTCATTAACAACAAATCATTGAGAAGAATGGGCTTATTTGTATTAAGGAAACAAAAAAGGAACCATTACAACCTGAGCCTTGGTGTTGTGCAAGCTCCTCCTAGGGTCCAGCAAGAGATTTCCTCTACTTTGACAAGCTCACCCACTTCCAAATGAACAAGAAAGGATGGTAATCTCTCCTCACAAGCTTACAATGGAAGTCCTAATTCCAGCAACATCTACCCTTCGGAATGTTTAGCTTTCAACCTCCCCTCCTCTGGCCCAAGGCCTGTATTTATAGTGTTCTAGAGGAAGTTATTCAGTTCCAATATCAATGGGATACTCCCTCTTTTGGATGGGGTAGCTCCTCTCTTTATGGGATAAGTTCCTCTATCATAGGATGCATGAACCATCTGGAGGTGCTCAATACACGTCAAACGCTCTTCTAGAAGGCTCTAGAAGTGACCAAAAGTAACTTTTTTAAGATGAAACTCGCGCCTTTTGACCTTTATAGGGGTACGCACCCATCCTTTGGCTTACAGAGCGTACAAGTACGTAGGTACAATGAGTTTGGGATGCGTACACGCAGGCAAGGTAGAGAGAACCTGCGTACCCAGAGATAAACATGTTTTTAGTGAAGAGCCCCAGTTTTTATCCTGGTGAGTGAGATTTAAATCATCTTTAAGGCCTCTTAGGCACTCTTTTAACTGGCATTTAATTTTAACTGCCGCTAGCTTGACGTCCTGCTCTCAGTTTCGGAAAATCCTTTTGTTTCGCTATAGCCAGATCTGCCAGCAGATAACTTTAGGGAGAATTAACCAAGCCACTCTAATAATTTTGTTTTTTGGAGGAGGACCAGGATACCTTTGTAGCCATGTGTCAAAAAAACCAGCAGTGGAGGAAGGCAACTCGCAGCTGGGACTTAGAGTATCCAGCAGCATAGACCAGATCTGCAAAGTAAAGGAGCAATCTAACATCAAATGTGAAACGATTTCTTGGTTTTCCTTGCAAATTCTGCACCTTGAAGGGCCATGGAAGCCACGCTTCAGCAGATTATCGTCAGTCAAGATTTTGGAATGGCATAAGAGCAAATTGAAAAAAACAGTTTTTGGCAGCGAAGGGTGGTACCAAATCCCTTTCCAAGGCTTTGGATTCATGGCCACATGGGGGCGCTCACACAGCTTGGCATATCCCTGAGCAACGGAATAACCACCAGCCTGCACACCCCAACCTCTAGAATCCCTGCTTCGCATCCACGATGGAGCCAACCTGTGAAGCTTGGAGAGCAGTTCCTCGTGTTCTATAGCCAAATATGGGGGCGTTTCAATTTTCCATCTGGCCTAGCGAGATTCCTGCCAGACTGAGATATCCCACGGGGAACGCATACCAGCATCGTTCATCCACCTACGCAACCCTTGGAGGGAGGGGCAGTCTCCCAGCGGCTCCTTGTTCATAATTATGTCTGTCCAAAAGTTGATCCTTTTTCCATTGCCAGGGACCCAGTAGGCATGAGTATCTATAAGTGGAAAGGCTTTTGAACAGAGCTTCTGGAAGGGCGAATTCAGCAGCGGCAGAGGATGGTCTAGACAGTGGGAGCATTTGCCCTTAAAATATTTTTTCCAAAGAGCTAGATGTGCCCAGCTAGTGTTCAGAGCTATAATCCTCCAAATGAGCTTAGCCCCCATGGCGATATTTTTAACTCCAAGATTTTTGAAATTCAAGCCTCCTTCCAAGAGCGGTTTGGAGATGGAATCCCAGCTGACTAACGAAAAACTTTTTTTCATTTTGCTTGCCCCCCTTCCAAAAAAATTTCCTAATGATCTCCTCCATTTTTCTGAGAATCCCGAAGGGAGCAAGAAGAACGAAAAACTGAAACAAGGGAAGACTATTAAGCACAAATTTAATGAGGACAAACTTACCAGCAATGTTGAGCCAGGAAAAGCCCCAGGCAAGCAGCTTGTTCTTGAATTTCTCCAGTTGGGGAAGCCAATCTCTGCTGAAGGCTATTTTAAGAAAGACAGGAAGGCCCAAATACTTGAAGGAAGTCCAGTTTGAGGAGGCTACGAAACCAAAGGTTCTGGAAATGAAATTGAGGAAGTGGTGTTCCAGCAAAAGATATGGCATTTTCCATTGTTTAAACTGCTTCCTAAAATCAAACAAAACTCGTCCAGGACTCCTTTAAATCTGGAGGCTATAAGCACAGAGGCAGCTCACAATAACAAGGTGTCATCCGCAAAGAGGGCATGGTTGATGTTTTTAACACCTCTTGCTATTTAGAGCCCAGCAATTTCCTGATCCATCATTTCTTTGTCTAAATAGAAGCTGAGGACAGAGGCTTGAAGAACAAATAGAAGGGGTGAGAGTGGGCACCCTTGCCTGAGCCCTCTCGTGGCTTTGAAAAAGTCAGCAGCTCTGCCGTTTACTAAAGGAGCGATCCAAGGCTCCGAAATGTAGGCCCGAATCCAATTTATAAAGTTCTCCCCAAATCCAAATTTGTGTAAGACTTTTAGCATAAAACTGTGCTTGACTTTATCAAAAGCATTTGCTAAATCAAGCTTGACAACCATACCTTTTTCCTTGCGACTCATACTTGAGTGGATTGCCTCTTGGACCAGCATGTAGTTGTCCACTATCTGTCTCCCTTGAATGAATCCTCCTTGGCTTTCTGGAATGAGTTTGGGGAGGATGAGCTTAAATCTATTAGCAATAACTTTAGTAATCAGTTTATAACCGATGTTACATAGCGATATCAGACGAAACCTGTTGAAAGTATTGGCTCATTTCTCTTTGGGAATGAGAGCAAGAAAAGCAGTGTTCGTGTTAGCTCCGATTTTCTGGCAAGCTTGGGACTTGATAACCATTTTGTATAGATCTTTTTCCACAATCTACCAGCAATATTGGAGGAATCTGGCTATAAAACCATTCGGTCCAGGGGCTTTGTCTGGGTCCATGGCGAAGAGGGCATCCTTGACTTCATTCTTAGTGACTTTCACTTTAAGAAGGTGATTCATTTCAGCAGTAATCAAGGAGGGAACCACGTCAGTCATATCACAACTTTGGTCCAGATTTTTATCTTCACTATATAGGCTTTTAAAATGAAGGGAGGTAGCTTTTTTGATGCTTGCATTGTCTTTATGAGTAATAGTGCCATCTTTAATTTCGGAAATGGCATTGGTGCATTTCCTAGCCTGAGCTTGTTTATGGAAGATGGAAGAGTTCATGTCCCCTGCTTTAAGCCAAAGACTGCATGACTTAAGTCTCCAGTACTCTTCTTCTGCTAGACAAGCCTTGTGGAAGTTTTGCTGGAGTTGGGCTTCTTTGTCTAGAAATTCTTTGGTTATATTAGCTATTTCAGCTGGGAGGTGATGACTTTCCAGACTGTGTTGAAGAATTTTTCTTTCATTTGCTGGATTGGGCAGAGTTTTGACCCAGCTTTTTAAAGCCTTTTTCACTTTTCTGAGCTTCTCCTCCCAGACAAAAAAGGGGGAGCCTTTTACTGGCTGCCTCCAGATGTCCTTAACTAAATGCATGAAGTCTGATTCATTAGTCTAGAGTGGGCTGAATCTGAAGGGGATTGGACCAAGGTCAAGCTGAAACACCAGTTCCAGCTTGATGGGTTTATGATCCGAAGTGCTGCAAGGGAGAATGTGAACTCTAGCTTCTAATCCAAGTAGAAGAAAAGAGCTTTGACTTAATAATCTATCCAATCTAGCAACAATATGGCTAGGACCAATTCTTTTGTTAGTCCAAGTGAACTTTCTCGAGATTGGCTTGATGTCCAGGAGGTCCAAGTCCTTCATAAGGTCCTCTGCCCATTCCCTAGCCGGATCTCGAACAATGTTGCCTCCTCTCTTGTCTGTTGAGAGGAGAGTAAGATTGAGATCTCCTGCTATGATGATATTCTCCAGATTAACTTCTGCTTGGGTTCTTATGGAGTCCCAGAAGGCTTTTTTTTCCATAGCATTCATAGGGATGTACACGTTGAAGAGGCTGATAATCTCTTTTGAGTCTAAGTGCTGCAATTTTAAGAGAAGCCAGTGAGTATTGAGGGATTCAGAAACGAAAGAGAATTTGCTAGCGTTCCAAATAGTGGCCAGCCCTCCGGAAGCCCCTTGAACTGAGATAGCTTTCGCCTCACATTTTCTCCATAGTTTCTTGCTTGCCTGAAGGAAGACGAAGTCTTCTAGTTTGGTCTCCTGGATGAGAAGTACATCAGGAGTTTCTGTTCTTATTAAAATTCTGATCGCTTCTTCTTTGATTCTGCTCCCCATACCTCTACAGTTCCAGGAGACTATCTTCATCATTTATATTTCTAGTTGGCTCCCTTGGAGCCTTGGGGCTAGTTTCTCGCCATCTTTGCTTTTGATGCTAGGAGCTTCTCAAGAGTTGGTTGGCTACCTTGAAGCTTATCCTTGAAGGTTTCCTACTCTCTTTTTTCCCGGTTTGATTTGCGGCCTCTTGTGGATCTCCTTATCAAAGCTTTGGATTCTCCTATTTCCCCTTCCTCATCCGAGCATTCCAATTCGTGCTCCTCTTCCTCTGCTGCGATAGTGTTTCCTTTGGAGCTCTCAGCCAATGCCAAAACTATTGCTGGAACACCACTTTCATCCATTGCCTCTGTTGCTGGAACACCACTTCCAGCTTGATCAACTCCATTTCCATAACCTTTGGGGGCTTTAGAGGGAGAGGTTGATTTTTGTTTTTCTGGTTCTTGAGATTCCTCTATTTGCGAGCTTAGAGGGGCAAATTTGTTTTCTTGATCCTTTCTGGGAGGGGGTTGCTGAGGGGGCACCTGTGGACCTCTTTCGTTTGGACCAGCCTACTTTTGGGTTTTCCTGGTGCACTTGACCAGATTCCAAGCTTCTTCTTTACCCTATTTTGGTTCCACATTGGTTGGGAAACCTCTGGCGAAGTGTCTGTAGACATGACATTTTCAAAATTTGAAAGGCAACTGCTCGTAATCCAACTTCTGCAAATGGGACCAGCTTCCTACTTTGATTTTTATGGCTCGAGGAGACCCACCTCTAGGTCTACTTCTACGCATATACAAGCGCAATCATATTGATCTTTGTTGTTTTCCTTATCTATGAACTTCCCAAGTGCATTTTCGATGTGTTTCAGCGAGTCCCAGTTCTAGCAATGGACTGGAAGATTAGGAAGTCTGACCCATACAGGGACTGCCGGAGGGACATCGACTGTAGGGTCGAAATCCGGGGTCCATCTGTTGAGGTACAAGCCCTGGGGGCCTGTGAAATAGGGGCCATTCTGGAAGATTAGATCCTTGTCCTCCTTTGAGGTGAATTCAAAAAGGAAATACCCTCGACCTAAGAAGAAAGAGGTGACGCTGCTCTTGATCAGAGGAGCCCAGTTCCTGTTTACCCAGGACTCAGTGGTCTTAGGAGAAGGCCATAGACCGGTGAACTGACCAACAAGAGCCCGCTCAGCCAAGGAGAGGGCAACCTAAATCAGGGTCTCTGGCGGCAGGGAGATTTCAGGAATGTCTTCCAACTGCTTGACAAACTTGGCTCCTTCACTCTTCTTCTTTTGCGACAAGTCGGCCAAGAGTCAAGAGAAAGCTTCGGCAGAAGAGGGCAGGCTAGCCTGGGGCGAGATCGAGGCCTCCATGAGGGCGGGCTCGGCTTAATTTTCCTGCCCAGCAGAAGACGGGCACTCTGGACCGCAGAAGCTCAAAGGGGAATGCTGAGAAGGGGGGCAAAGGGCCCAAAGCCTCGGGCCACAGAGCAGCAAGGGTGCAGAGGCACTGAGACGCAGCTAGGGTATGGCTGCTCTAGAGTGCGCGCGCGCTAAAGTCCTAATACGTATGCGCCATGTTATACAAAATTGTTGCAAAATATATTTCTAGGAGATTGAAATTACCCCTCTCCTTAACAATTTCTCGAGGATAGTTTTGGGTTCTTAGATGATTGACAAATCCATATAATGGGAGTATCCCAAGAAGGGATTTATTCCATATAAACTATGAAAAATGACTATTGTGGTTATAAAGCTTAACTTGTCCAATGCTTTTGATGGGGAAAATTAGATGTACTCAAGGCTTATTCTTCTTCATATTAGTTTATGTTAGTTGAATGGATGGGTATCTAAGCTCATCCTCCTCTGTTCTCATCAATGGATCAACCTCGAGGTTCATTAAACTCTTTAAGTGCCTATGGAAAGATTATCCCTTATCTCCTCTACTATTTATAGTCATAATTGAAGGAATTAGCAAAATTTTTGGGGAATTTAAGTGAAGAGGGGTATAAAAAGGAATTAATATTGATGGCAATGTTTCAATCACTCATTTTTTGTTCATTGGTGATATTATTGTGTTTGGCAGAATAATCTCATTTTCAACCCTAGGATTAGGTAACTAATTATGTCATTTTCGCTTATAACGACAATCAAATATCATTGTGGTGACTAACCATGTTGAACAATTTTTAAAACGATGCATATATAAATATTTATGTGATAGTTAAAAACATTGAGAAACTGGTTAGGAATGTGACCATCAATACAAACCATGATACCATAAGTGGTAACTATTGAGGGAGTTACGGGAAATTAACCATGCCTACTATCACCAAAAGAACCTCACCCAGTGATATATGCAAAAATTTAAATTTGAAATTTTATTACCTTATTTTCCAACAAACCCTTAATTCATGGAATGAGGCAGTGGACAACTGAAGCAACCACCTACCACATTCATAGAGGTTAAGTGATGGCTGTGTAGTACTCTCAAGATTCATTAGGCAACGTAGGCAAGTACCCATCTTAAAATTCAAGGGTTGACCCATGAATGGTGTGGGAAAATGCAAAAAAACATATGTATCGTACATCCTTGAGTTCATTAAGTCCATATCTAGATGGATCAGAGACATACAAGGGCCACTAGTGGTGATTTTCATGAAAGGAGAGTTGTCATTTTATAGCGTAAATATTGATGTATATTCTAAGTGTTTATATAGAGTTTTGGGTGCCTGAATATGCCCATAAAAGTGCCAATCATGGAATGGAACGTTGTTGGTGTGTTTTGGGCTCTCTAAAATCAAATCTTACATGTTCATTACTCACTAAATAATTATGGAAATTGGATGAGCAATGGGGGTAATGAATTGATGCATATTGACGCAATATGATAAGTAATAGGCAAGGAAATCAACAAGGGATCGTAGAGTACTGAAGGGACTTTTTTATATTTATTTCTATGTTGGCTAGTTGAGAGGCATCTAATATTTGTGGTGACCCCAACGTAATTTGGTAGAAGAGTGCTGTAATGTTTTGTTTTTGTGAAGGCGAGTTTCCTTCGTCCATCCTAATTCTCCAACTGTTGATAGTTTCCCCTTGTGGTATCATAGACTGGCTAGGGGTGGCCAACGGTATAGAGCATTAGTGTAATTGAGCCTATTGTTAGGTGGAAAAGGCTCTTTCCCAAATCAGTTTCCAACTTGAAATTCCAAATAAGTGTTTACTATGACTCCTATGATTATTGTTCATTTGTTCTTCGAATTTTGTTCATAAAATTAGAGATGAAAAAGATATGTTTTCCCTTGCATGGAAATTAGGATGTGGTATAGGTGTGGTGTAATTTTTAAATTATCGTACAAACCTACTATGGTGATATGAAGGTGTTTAGGTATCATTATATGCATCCCTTGTTTCCACAAGTAGGGAGACCTAGATTTGGTATAATGCGAGCTTGTATGAGCAGTAAGCCTCACTTGCCTTAAATGTCAATAAAAACCCATAGAAGTGTAAGTGCATAGCTAGAGTAACCATATACTAATGCATGACACAAATACTTGTTATATACCCAAGCATACTACAAGTAGTGGAGGCCTAGTAAATTTGGTAAAAAACAAAACATGCCTATTGCCACCGGAGAGAGAAGATTGTAATGTTTAATTTGTGATAGTGAAATTACGTGCATATGATTATGGCATATATATGCTTATTCCTACATAAATTTAAGGTAATGTTTGATTTAATATATATTTATCCAAGCTTTCAAGGGCTTGTTGGGAGTAATTTGATGTTTGAATTTTATGCAAAGAAGTATTTTCACTTTATTACTCTTACCTACTTGTATGAAGAAATGCTTGAATTTTGGTGGGCAATAACTCCTAATAAGTATGCTAATTTACATTTGATTCATGCTTGTTTTAAAGACTTACTTGATTATGGTGGGCAATAACTCCTTGTAATTGTAACAACCCTGGTTAAAAGTACATGTAATAAAGGTCAATAAAGGAAAAATAAGATCAAGGCCATGGGACACATATTCCAAGTTGAATGGTGGGGAAAAAATCACATTGGGGTCACTTTCGGTTTATTTATGGGTAAGAAATTGGCAAAGGAAAAGAGGCATTAATTTGCATTTATCTTTGAAAATAAAGGAAAATAGGAGAAATGGAAGGTGAAGAGACACTGATTTGCATGAGAGGGAAATTGAAGGAAAATGAAGAAAATAGAGACATCAATGATAAAAAGGCACTTGAGAATCAATGGTCAGCTTTTGCCCAGTTTTAGAGCAAGTGTAGCAAGGAAAAAGAGCAAGCACTTGGAAAAACAAGTAGAGGAAGGAAAAGGAAAGCAAAGGACAAGCAAGGAGAAGGTTGGATCAACAACTTCTGCAGGAAGATTGTGTAGGTAACAAGTTGCATGCAAGATTTCCTTGTTGGGATGTGAATGCATGGTACATGCATATGTTTATTTAGTTCATTTGTTGTCATTGGCATAAGTTTTGCCTAGCTTGACAGTGGTTTTAGCCTTACCTTGTCATTTCATGGATAACCATTGATCTTATTAAGAATATTTGTTTTGTTGTGCTAAGATCCTCCTCAGATTATAAACAAAATGTTATTCATATGCTTAAGGAGTCATGAGTTTATTGCAAGTGAAAATGAGTTTTTATGTTAATTTTAAGAGCAATTTAACATAAAACAGAAACTGAATATCAACATATAAATGTACAGAACATCACCAAAAGCACATCACAACAGGAACACGATGAAGGCATTCACCCCTCCTTGGTTACATCTCCTTGGTCCAGCTTCCAATGGCTTGGGCCTTTCCATTATGCTCAAATGTGTGAAAATGTTTATAATGCTCAAATGCTTCTGAAACCTGCTCCAGTGAGTCCAGAATGTCCAAAAATGACTACCTAGCCTCTTTCTGCAGCAAATGTGGTTGAAAACTGGAGAAGTTATGACCTCTCCTAGTTTCTCCATTATTCGCTCTACAATTTGCCCAAAACCCGGCACCGAACCCCCATTTTTCACTAACGGGCCACCAAATTCGCTGAAATCCGGGCGGATTTGTCAGAAAGTTAATTTGGCCGTCAAGGCCTAAAATGCGGAAATTTAGGGTCATATGGGGGGGCATGCACCTAGGGGCTAGGCCCTGACGCTGGCCACTTTTCCTCCAACGGTTAGGCATAAGGTGTTCACATGGCGAAGACCTTGGCGATTAAGCGATGGTGATTTTCCCCTAGTGGTTAAATATAATGCTGGCAGCTTGAAAGTGGTGTTCACATGGGGCAGTTAAGTCCGTCCAACCCCCAAACTCTGTGGCATTGAACTTTAAAACAAATGTGCAACATATATGGTTAAGAACCATGCGCATGGTATGTTGGTAAAGTCGTTGTATTAGTGTTGGGAGGTCGCAAGTTCAACCCCCGCTGCCTTCGTTTGGACTATAATGACAATTTTGGTGGCCTCCTGAGCTTCCATGTGGTGGCCTCCGGTTGGGCCACGTGTCAACCCGTGGTTGGCCATAATTTCAACCAATGAAATACCACAAAATATGACCAATCAGGATGTGCCACTTGGCATGATTTCGTTAGCCGAGAAGCTCTTTGACCAAGTCAACGTCCACCTCACCTTCCCATTCAGTGCCATGTCAGTAGTACAAATTGCTAACTGGCCTGTCCTTTTTTTTTTTAATTCGGTTGTTTGGGAAAGTGAACAAAAGTTGTTTCTGGAGTCATACAGAGTCCATTTCGCGTGAAATGAGTTGCACCAGATTCAGGATGACGAGATATACGCAGTCGTCCAGGTTCCACACCAATCTGACAACTTTGAAATTTGAGCTATTTTTTGAGCACCTAATCATTCATCCACATTGGAAGCCTTTTGGACCCCAAAATATCACTTTCAGTGGTCCAGGAGGTGAGGGTACAACGCCCTCACCTTTCCAATCTTGGTCCATTCATCATCTATTTGGAACTTGTGATCTACCTGATACTTGTCATGCCTTACTTTATACTTGCCTTTGCTATTTTCAAGCTAATCTTGCACTGTTTTATGTATCATTTGGAGTTGTTCAATGAAGTCCTTGACTTTTTCCATGTTACCATCAATAGAAACATCCTTCTTACCAAGATGATACAACACATAATGATGCAAATGGTAAACAAATTCCTCCACTTGATCCTTTGACTCAAGCTTGAATGTACATCTTGAAAGTATATAATTTTCTGAACATAACTTTCATACAAAACAAAATGATGTTTGAGGAAAGTAGTTATACAAACTATAGGCCTAGAAAGTACATCGAAAAACTTGTTGCTTATACCTTTCTTATACCTTTTGACCAAGTGGAATAATAGAATTAAACCCATCCAATGAAAGTGCCTTTGTTGCTGCAACTTAAACACTGCGCCATTGAAAATCTTTGAATGAAATGAAATGGAAGCTCAGGAATAGTCATTGTGCCCATGGAATAGTCACATACATCAACCTCAAACTCAAATGACTTTTTCAATTTTATAAGAACAAGTATAAAGGTTGAACTCATATTTTGTTTCAAAGCATCAAATGCCTCTTGTTGTTCGCCTCCCCACTGGAAGACCTTTTGCACAACTATCAAAGAATGAAAATGAGCTACAATAGAAGAAAAAATAACAAAATATTTCCTCCAACATTGGGCTACTCCCAAAAAAACCTCTTATCCAAATGAATATCTTGAGCATTGACCAAAACATAATGGCATCAATCTTGGAGAGGTCTAACTTCAGCTCTCCTTCTCCAATATTATGGCCCAAATACATCAAAGAAGTTTTATCCAACATATACTTTGACATCTGCAATAACAAATGTTATTGACATACAACATCAGGTATTTTTTTCTCACACATGACATGTTCATAATGAAACTTTTTGAAAATGAAAATGTCATCCAAGTAGACTATCACGTAGACTAGAAATGGCTTCAATGCATCTTTCTTCATATGCATGAAAGTAGTAGGAGCATGGAAAAGACCAAAAAACATAACAAGCCATTCAAACAAACCTTTTTTGGTTTTGAATGTTGTTTTCCATATGTCTCCTTCAACAACTCTACTTTCATGAAAACCACTTCTTGAATCCCATTCAATGAAATGCTTACCATTCTTTTTGGGCGCTAAAACAAGAGGTGCACCACATGATAAAGCAGATGGTCAGATGATCCTTTTGTTCAACAACCCATGGATTTGATTTGTTATTTCTACACTTTCCCTTCTTAACATTCGATGCATGTCAATGTTAGAAAGAAGACACTTTTGTTGCAATAGTATTTCATGTTGGATTCTCCTCTTGGAAGGAAATCCTTTTACTTTCTGAAACACCTCATCATCATGGTTAACAACATCAACCAAATCAATTTTGAATTTTGAATTATAACCATCAAGCGCTTCATAATCAACATCAACATTGGGTTTGATCATAATAAGCACTAAATTCGTGCTTGAATTCACTAGTCTTTTCGTTTGCCCTGCATTAACTAATGAAAGGTTTAGTTTCTTGTGATTATCTCTCACAATATACTCCACACCATCCTTGAACAAGTAGTACTTGCTTTCATGATGATAGAAGATTTATTTTCTATCATAAATGTAAGGACCACCCAAATCAATTCCTTATATATCAAGTGGTACAACATCTAATTCAACTTCGTCAATGAAGTTTGCTGTGATTGCAAACCGAAGACTACATTTTCTTGTAACCTGTCAATTTGTGTCCTTGCATATCCAACCCAATGGATATGACTTGGGATGTAAAATGGTTTCAATATTAAGTTTCTTGACTAAGTCATCAAATATCAAATTAGCTTGAGACCCACTATCAAATAGTGTGTCAATTTTTGTACATTTTGAGATTACCCTCACATGAAATAATTCAATCCTTGTTTATTCATTTGGAGTGCTAGTGTGACAATTTGATATACTAGTGCTAGCAATGAATTCTTTTCCTTTTATACCCATGGTTGTAATTTGAGTTTCATCACTCGAACCGGATCCCAAATCCTCTTGAATGATGACAACTATCTTTTCTTTTCCTTTATTGTTGAATTTCTTTGGTTTCATCTTGGGATGAAGCTACCAACAATTAGCTTCATCGTGACCCTCTTTGGAACAATGATTACATATTGTTTTCTCTCCTTCATTTTTAATGGATGCATTTTTCTTTCCCTTAAAACCCTTTTCTTTTTCTTTACCCTTAAATGGAGTTTTACTACCTTCTTCTGGAGTGTTTTTCCCTCTTGCCTCAAGATGCGTGGCTTGCACACACACACATCGTCTAGATTATTGGGATTAAACACTAAGATAGTATGCCTAAGGTAACTGTGTAAACCTCCTATGTACTTTAGCAACGTGTCTTGTGATTGCAAATCTACACCTAACATTAGAGACCTTTTTCTGAATTCTTGGGTGAAATATTGCACATTTTGACTTTTAAGTTGTCTAAAGTTCTGTGAATTCATGATGTCTTTCTGCATATAAGCTAGAGGGTAGAATTGTATTTTCATTGCAGCAATGAAATCAGACCAAGAAATTGAGATCTTACCGTGTTTTTTTAATCTCCTCTTGTGTCTTTGATTCCCACCATACTAGTGTTGCACCCTCCATTCTCAAGGAAGCTAACTGAATCTTTATGTCATCCTCTTGAAGTTTTTGAATTATGAAATAGACCTCCAATTGACGAATCCAATTATCAAGCTTCTCTGCATTCACTTCACCATACATGGGCAACTCAAATTTAACATCAATTTTTAGTAAGGGTGATTTACCAATTCCTTTTGAGGTATGTTGATGAGTATGAGTAAGGACTGTGTTAGTGGAAGAGGGTGAAGATGTCTCTCAAGAAAAAGATGAAGAAAATGGTGGAGAGGGTGGAGGTTTACCTCCATTTTCATTACCTCCTCTTGAAGAACCCTCTCCTTTGGGAGGTTTGGAGCTTTCACCCTGTAGTCTAGTATTCCTCTCTTCATAAAGGACCTTCACCATATTTGTCATATCAAAGAAAGCCTTCCTGAAGACCTTCTCATCTTCTGCCATGTTTGTAGGTTATCCTTCATGAGACATGCTCACTGGAGTCTCAACTGCAACTTGAGGATGAACTAGTGTTGGAGATTGTGGAAACCTTCCCCTCCTTCCCCTTGACCCAACTTCACGGCTTTCAAGCAACTTTCCTTCTCCTCTTTTGAGTTTTGACCTTGTAAGCATGACATAAACTTGCAAACAGTTAAATCCTTTTTGCACAAATAAAAACTAGTTCTCTAATACCAAAATGATCTGATTAAGAATATTAGTTTTGTTGTGCTAAGATCCTCCTTAGATTATAAACAAAATTCTATTCATGTGCTTAAGGATTCATGAGTTTATTGCAAGTGAAAATGAGTTTAGGTTAATTTTATGAGCAATTTAACATAAAATAGAAACTGAACAACAACATATAAATGTACAGAACATCACCAAAAACACATCACAACAGGAACATGATGAAGGAGTTCACCCCTTGTGGCCTATGTCTCCTTGGTCTAGCTTCCAATGGCTTGGGCCTCTCTATTATGCTCAAATTTGTACAAATATGCGTTTACAATGCTCGAATGCTTCTGAAACCTACTCCAATGAGTCCATAGTGTCCAAAAATGGCTACCTAGCCTCTTTTTGCACCCAATTTGGTCGAAAACTAGAGACGTTATGACCTCTCCTAGTTTCTCCACTATTCACTCTACAATTTGCCCAAACCCTGGCATCGAACCACCATTTTCGCCCCATTTTCCACTAATAAGGCACCAAAGCCACTAAAATCTGGGTGGATTTGTCGGACAGTTAATATGGTCGCTGAGGCCTAAAATGTGGAAATTTAGGGTCATATGGTGGGGTGTGGGTCATGCGCCCAATGGCTAGCCCCTGATGCTAACCCCTTTTCCCCCAGCGGTCACATAACCTTGGTGGTTAGGCAAAAGCGTTCACATGGCGGAGACCTCGGTGGTCAAGTGATGATGGTCAGGTGGTGGTGGTTTTCCCTTGGTGGTTAAACATAACATTGGCAGCTTGAAAATGGCATTCACATGGGGCGGTTAAGTCCACCAAACCCCCAAACTCTACAACATTAAACTTTAAAACAAATGCGCAACATATATGGTTAAGAACCACGCTCACTGTTAGAAAATTATATATTACGGAGCAATGGAACACATAAAATATTGCAGAAATATAAACACAGAAAACGCATAAAACAAGAGAGACACAGATATACGTGGTTCACCCAGTTTGGGCTACATCCACGGAGAAAATAGCCAGTCCTTCTTTTATTATATTATCCAGCAAACTGAAGAGATACAAACCACAACAGATCCGCTGTAACACCCTCTTCGCTCTCAATCTCCTCTCTCTTCCTCACTCAGAATACAGATCTACATAGACACAATACAATTCCTCAATATAGTGAGGGGTTCCTTCTAGGGAAAAAGAACCCTAAATTAAACATAACTTCTACCATCAGAATCATGCCGCCTAATGGACGGCCCATATTGACTAGAAATTACTAGACTTTTACAAGCAATTTTACATTAATTTTTAGCTTCGGGGGCGCTGCCCCCGAACCCCCTAGTTGGGGGGAATTTACACCCCTGGACCCCACGCGAGGGGGGGGGGGGGGGGACAAGTCCCCCCTGCACTCCCCCACGTGGAGGGGTGTATAGTCTTCCCTGGGGTATACATTCGGCTGAAACCTTTGAATACAGAAGATAATCAGGCTCCACACCCAACACTCATTATATGTTGGTAAATTTGTTGTGTTAGTATTCGGAGGTCGCAGGTTCGACCTCCTCTCGGACTATAACAACAATTTTGGTGGCCTCCTAGGCTACCACATGGCGGCCTCCGGTTGGGCCACATGTTAACCCGTGGTTGGCCATCATTTCAACCAATGAAATACCACAAAATCCAACAAGTCAAGATCTGCCACTTGGCATGATTTCATTAGATGAGAAGCATTTTGACCAAGTCAATGTCTACCTCACCTGCCCAATCAGCACCACATCAACAGTACGGGTTGATGATTGGGTTGTATCTTTTTTTTTTAAATTCGCCTGTTTGGGAAAGTGAACAAAACTTGTTTCTAGAGTCATACAGAGTTTGTTTTGTGCGAAACAATTTGCACCGGATTTAGGATGACAAACACTACATGGTCGTCCAAGTTCCACACCAATCTGACAACTTTGAAATTTGAGCTATTTTTTGAGCACCTGATCAAACATGGTGTGATGCAGTTCATTCTTGGTTGAGCTTTGGATTGCCGAAAGGTTTTGGAATCAGGTGAGGTGGTCTCAGGAAAATTCTCAAGGGTTGGGGGTGGAGATGGTTTTCTCTGGGAAGCCATCGACAAGTGGGTGGTGATAGGAAAATTCCTCAAGGTAATGGCGAATAAACTTTGAGACATCCAAGCTTGTTTGGGCTTTGTGACCTCATGGCTAGTTTTGGCAAGATCGCGGTAGCCTAGGGGTGGAGGTAGTTTAATCTCTGCGAAGCCCTAGTTGTTTATATCTTGAGATCCCACACTCATGCTTGGAATGTGGCATATGGGTGATTGACTGAAAGAAATATTTGGTTCATCTCAATCCTTGATCAGGTGGTACACGGAAGTCCGTGAATTGGTTGGATTTTGCATATGCTAATAAAAGTTATTTTCCTATTGTGTTTCATGATCATTTATACTTGTTACTAGGTGGCTTTGATGGTTGTTATGTAATGGTTAATATCCTAGTTATATGTTGGTTATAAGCATGGTTTATGATGTGCTCCGACTATGGCTCTTATTATACTTTGATAAGTTAACGACTGGTTGATGAATGCATGGGCTAACAAGTGTGGTTGCAATAACTTGAGAGGGCATTAGACATTTTTGGTGATTCATAGCTAAAGAACAAAGATTTACACTCAGATATGCATTCATGACTTGCAACTTACATGTTGACCATGTGTTTGCTGAAAGGTCTAGTATGTTCTAGTCAGTCTAGGTCAAGTTTCTAACTCAAGTTTGTATGTTTATCCTTGTCATTATGTCATTTATTATTCTAAGAAGTATCAGGTATTTTTGGGCATTGGTCTAGAGGTTGGCCTAAAATTATGACTCAAATCTTGGGACTGTAACCTCTAAACTAGTCAACTTGGGTCACAACCACATGGAGGCAGTGTTGTGCATGCAGTTGGAAGTTTATAACTACATGGAGGCCTTGTCATGCATGTAGTTGGGGGTTAGGTTGTGATAAAATCAATGCGAGCTCAGGGTTAGTTACCTGTGGTGTTCCTTTGGCCCCTTGAGTGTCTTGTAGCCCTAAGGGATGTCGTGAGTTGTCAGTCAGTGGTTAGTTTGTCGACCCCAATTCCATAACTAGATCTTGGAGGTCACGTCATGTCATAATGACACTCCTATTCACATTTTCCTAGAGGGCTTGTAAGAGCTGGTAAATGTGCAATGGCGACGTTATAGATTGGTATAGAGCTTTCAGGTTCAAACACTTGGACTGGATGGTGTAACACCCTCCTCCCATATCTACCCAAGCAATCGGCTACCCAGGGTAAACATGTGACGAGAGGGCACTATGGTATTGATCCATATTTAAACAGGAACGCAACAAATTACAGATATAACCATAAATACAAAGATGCAGAAGAAATAACATTTCAATTCATTAATATCAAATACTGAAATATGCTTACAAACAAAATGGAAATAAGACTAGCTCGAGCGATGATAGCTTATCCCTGAGAAGAGATGTGGCGGCTACATGCCTCTGAACTGTGTTACAATGAGGCTTAAGGGCCTATTTATTATTTAATAACATGAGAAAACCCTAAATAACAAAAACCCTAACCCCATGAGATTTAAACAGGAATCCAACAAATTATAGATATAACCATAAATACAAAGATGTTGCAGAAATAATACTTCATTTCATTAATATCAAATACTGAAATATGCTTACAAACAGAATAGAAATAAGACTAGCTCAGGCGATGGTAGCTTATCTTTGAGAAGAAATGTGGTGGCTACATGCCTTTGAACTGTGTTACAATGAGGCTCAAGGACCTATTTATTATTGAAAAACATGAGAAAACCCTAACCTTAGGAGATGTAACAACAAGAGTTTGTGGTCCCCATTGGGGTTAGTTGGGCAGCCAACTTCCCGAGGTCATAACTTGGTCATATTATCTCCATTTGGCATGTATGATACTTTGTTGGAAAGGTCTCTCTGAGTACTATAGGTTTTTTCATAGGCCCTATGACTCTGGGCTTGTAAAAAACCTCAAAAAACGTCGTTTAGGGGGTCAAAACTGCTCCAAAAGTTCAGGACCCGAAAAACTGCTAAAAATAGTAAATGCTAAAATAAACAAGGAAACAAATGAAACCGACTGGAGGTCTCGGTGGAATAGGTGGGTGGCCACCAATATCGACTTGGATCATTCCTTCCCCCATAGGAAGTAATGGTTCCCATTGCGTGAAGAGCTTCCATGAGGTGAGGAAATTTTTGTTGAACATGGTCCCTGGTGAGCTACTTGCCTTAGTGCATGAGTTGGCCAACTTTGACAACCTGATATAGTTGGATCTTCTGTTGGTGAGTGTTCTTGACTTGTGTATCCATAATCCGATCAGTTGTGCGATGTTCCATGTAGTATGGGTTTAACTCTGTTGGTGTGAGTTGTTCTACAATGTCTAATGTGTCCAGTAATGGTGGGAAGTATGGCCGAAGGCGGTCCACATTGAACACTGGGTGCAGGCCAAGGAATGGGGGACTGTTGAGCTCAAAATCATTGTCTCCCATAACCTTGATAATGGTGTAAGACCCATATCAGAGTGGTTTGAGCTCCCGATGGGCTTTGGTAAGGAATTCTTTCTGCAAATGCAACCAAACTTTGTCGCCCATCTGAAACTTGTGTGAACCCGATGTTGATCATGTCTCTACTTGTACTTGGAATTTGACTTCTCGAGAATGTCATCAACCTGCTGGCAGATGTGTTGGATGTGTTCAATAATTCTGGTCACTTTATCCGCCTCAGACGATACATGTGTGGATTTTGTCTGTGCAGTTGCCTGAGGCATGAAAACATCATTGAGACACAATGGTTGAAATCCTAGACCCACTTGAAAGGGACTGCGACTAGTCGAGCTATGGAAAGCTCTATTATAACTATGTTTCACATATGGAAGACTCTCATACCAGGTTCGAGGATGCTTGGAGTTGTACTTGCAGAGTATGTGCAATATCATCCTGTTGACAACCTCCGTCTGACCATCAGTCTGGGATGAAAGGCAGTCGACTTCATGAGTTTAGTGTCCAATAGTGTCCAGAGGCTTGACCATAATGTGCTCAGGAACCTGCTATCCCTATCTAATATAATGGTCTGTGGGATCCCAAAATGTACCCATACTCATTCAAAGAAGAGTTTGGTAGTTTCCTCTATTGTGATACTCTTCTTGCAAGCTGCCAATATAGTTATCTTAGGAAATTTGTCCATGACCACAAATACACAGTGATTACCATGTTTGCTAAAAGGGAGGCCAAACATATAGTCCATGGAGATGAATTCCCACGACCGGTTGGGAGTAGGTGTAGGAGTGTACATGCCTTGCTTCTTGATGGATGGCTTGGCAATGGCGCAGGAAGTGCAGGATCTGGTATATTTTCCAACATCCAGTCGAATTTTGGGCCAATAGAAGTACTTTTGTAGTGCAACCAAAATTTTCTCCACCCCAAAGTGTCTTGCGATTCGACTGTAGTGCGCCTCCAAAATCAGTTTGGCATGCTCGCTTGAAGGAACACAAATGTGGCCCAAGTAGCATAATAATGCATCATGGAGGTGGAAATCGGGATCTTTCTTCCCATCTACTAGCATCTGATATGTGGATGTGAACTCTGGATCATTTTTGTATAGTTTCGGCCATCAAGAGGTCTTGTGACCACAAGAGTTGAGAACAATAGTTAGTGTTGCAGCTGGGGGCTGATTGAGGAAATCTACAACATGATTGGTGCTGCCATTTTTGTATTTAATGTTCAAGTGGAATTGTTGCAGATATGTAGACCACTTTTGATGGCAATCATTCTGCAACTTCCTGTGTGTCTGTATAAACTAAAGAGGTCGGTGATCGGTGTGGATGACCGTCTCCTTCCCCAGAATGTAGTGCTTCCACTGTCGGTAAGCCTACATGATGGAATAAATTTCTTTATCATAAGCGGGGTACTTCCGAATTGTATCAAAAAGTGTCTCACTATGATAGGCCACTGGATGGCTGTGATGGGTGAGGACTGTACCAATAACATAGTTTGAGGCGTCTGTCTCGATTTAAAATGGTTGTTGCCGGTCTGGAAATGTAAGTACCGGTGTAGAGCAGAGGCGACACTTCAACTCAACAAATGCCTTCTGTTGGGACTCGAACCAGGAAAAATTTTCATTTGCTCTGCCCTTCGTAATATGACTCAAAGGCCAAGTGATATGGGAGAATCCCAACACAAACCTCTGAAAAAAAATTTGCAAGGCCCAAAAAGTTGGGAAGCTCCATTAGAGTGTTCGGGGCTGGCCAATATCGAATGACTTGGACCTTGGACAGGTCCACATGCACGCCACACTCATCTATGATGTACCCCAAGTATTGGACCTGACTCATGCCTAAGGTGCATTTCTCCAAGTTGGCACACAGTGTGTGCTACCGAAGGGTTTGAAGGACCTGTCGAATGTGTTGCAAGTATTCTTCCCAACTCTTGATGAAGATGTAGATGTCATCCATATAAACCACCATGAACTAGTTAGTGAAGGGTTGTAAGATGTCATCCATTAGCCTCATAAAAGTAGCAGGGGCATTTGTCAACCCGAAGGGCATAACCAACCATTCAAAAAGGCCTTGCTTGCATTTAAAGGCAATCTTCCCATATATCTGTGGGATCTATTGGAACCTCATGATAATCAAACTTCAGATTGATCTTGCTAAAATACTTGGTCCCCTTGAGTTGGTCCAGTAGGTCATCAATCTGTGGGATTGGATTCCAATTCCTGACAATGATTTTTTTTAATGCTTGATAATCAATGCAAAGCCTCCAGGTTTCGTCCTTCTTCTGTACCAGTACAATCGGGCTCCCACAAGGAGAGGAACTTAGTCAAATGTTCCCTTTTTGCAGCAACTCCTAGATTTGTCGCTTGATCTCTTCATTCTCTAAAATGGAGTGACGATATATCAGCCCGTTGGGCAGAGGTGCTCTGGGGGTCAGATCGATTGAATGTTTGACCTGATAATGCAAGGGTACCCCTATAGGTGAGGAGAAAATTTATGTGTATTCTTCCACGACCACATCCACCTGCTTCTGCTGCTTGGAAGAACTCTTCTTGGGGGCCATGGACGTGGCTATGGCATTCCCCTTGCTTTGAGAGTGAATCAGAAAGAAAACAAATTTCCTAGTCTAGGAGATGACCTTATTGCATTGTTTAGTAGAGATATAAGAGATGGCGGTAGGTGGGGCCACCTCCGGTATCTTGTATAACTTATTACCCAAAGAAATAATAACAAAGTGAGGTGTAGACTCATATACAACATATCACTTCCATAAGCATTGTTGTCCTAATAATACATCATAAACTTCAAGAGGAGCAACATCACACAAAACCTCATTCGTGAAGTGCTTGATGTTGTAGGGAAGGTGACACGGCTGGCTGACGCAAATATCTCGTCATTGGTGAAGCCACCTGATGGTGTACGACTGCGGATGTGTTGTCACCAGTAGGCCCAGTCGCTTCACGACCTCTCCTCAAATGAGTTTCGTTTGGCTCATGTTGTCAACAATGGACTACAACGGAGAACCCTTCACCCACATTTGTGAGTGGAATAGGGGATCCCACTCTTATGAATCTTAGTGGTGGCCATAGTGGCACTGGGCTTCGCGTCAATGATCTGCTTCCCTTTGTCATTCCCCTTGTCGTGTTTTTGACTCATAGGTGGAATATGCGTTAGACTCAAAAGCCTTCAAATCGATCACCAATGACAACTTGGCCCGACACTCGTGTTGTGAGTGGAGCTCTTATGGAACTCACACCACTTTCCTGTGTCCTTCTTTGTCTTCGTGGTGTTTCTCTTTGCTTGCGGCTTCGGTGGGTTATCATGGGTTACCCCGCCTTGGCTTTGCCCTTTGCTCTGGATTTGGGGGCACCTTTCACTTGCTTCACTTTCACAGATCCAAAGTCTCACTTTTTCTATTTAAGATTTTGCTCAATTTTGACAACGTATTGGTATGACGTGCCGAGCGAGGAAGTTTCCAGGAATTCCATCTCATCTTGGATGTACCTGTGTAGGTAGCCGCAATACTTGAGTATCAAAGTTTTCTCTGAATCCTTGATACCCAAAATTGTGTGAAGGGTATGAAAAACATTAGTAAACTCCAACACATCTTGGTCCCTCCCCTGTCGCGGTGTGGTCCACTTTATGTATTTATCCTCATAGCTCCCGACAGAGTAGTATTTCTCCTTGATGGCATCCCGAAACAAATCCCAAGTGGGTGCAGACGAAAATAATGAGGGCGTACTTTCATCCTTTTGGTCACAACAGGTTTCCTGCCAGTCCTTGACGTTGTGGGCGACTTTGAGAAGAGCAAAAGTAATATTTTCCTGGTTGGAAAAATCATGAACAAAAAAATATCCTTCTAGCGTATTTAACCATTTATCTATGGTGCTCGTATCTATCTGACCCTCAAATATGGGAATGTCAAAGTTAATTTGTACCTTAAAGGGTGTGGCACTTCTAGAGTAGCTGCTGGAAGTAGTCGCCCATGGGTAGTCGTTGAAGGATCTGGGAAAAGTTGTCCATCATCACATTCCTTTATCGCTCGAGGGCTTCTTTGAGCAATATTTTGATAGGAACTCCCGCCCCCTCGTCTTTCTTTTCTTCCACCATCGAGATTTGCGAGGTTGGTCTTGCAAAGGTTCAACCAGTTCAATCCCTAACTCCTTATATCTCGACCTCGTTGGGAATTGTAGAAATTTCATGAATAATATGACACATATTCACAGAGATTATCCTGATTATACACTATTGCAGAATACATGGATAATACATAACCTCCTCTACGTTGATCATCAATTTACAGGAGCAGAAACAATAACATGCGCACATAGAAGCATCAATCACACATATCAACACAATATTTTAACGGGGAAAGCATCTCGATAAAAACCCCAACTATCTGTATATTATATTGATTAAGAACATGTAACAATACATAGTACAATACTCTTCACAAGTATCCGACACTATCTAAACCCATTACACACAATACAGCTCATATCTGATCTCCAAATCTCCCCTGCTGCTTGCTTGCCTCCACTGCGCAATCCTATAAGAGAATGGATGAGAATGGTTGAACCATTCACATGTTTCCCTTGTGTAACACTACGCAATCCTCATTGGCAACTCAATCCATACATGTGCAAATCTCATGCACAACTATAGTCACAACTGACAGCTGTCTTGCCCTTCCACTCATCTCTAACACTTGTCTCCACTAAACTGTCCATGCACTGAGTTAACTGATGTATTCTTTAGTTGATTTATGTGTTAATAATTATTGAATTAATTAATAACTAATTCACACCACTCAACATTAGTCTATTTGCCAGTTAGACTAACTACAACTAGTTCAACTAAGTCAACTAAACACAACTCCATCAACTCCTGATCCAACTCCACAGAACTCAATCACTGAAGTCCTAACTGAAGTCCTCCATGCAATAGCTCAAGTTAACCCATAGGAACCACGTATTTCCTTTAGCCATTTGCATGTGCCACATCCGTAGCTCAAACTGAAGTGCTCCAAGAGAATAAGATAATGTTTATAGTCCAAATATTATTAAGGGCTAATAATATTCGACTGTTCGATATTTAGACTGACAGTACCTCTGCTGTTGTCTAAAAATATAAGTCCATCTATTTTTACCAACTTGAACAATCATCCACAAATAGCATCCTGCAACTCATAGACCATGATCCACATGTCTAAAAATAGACATAGTCCAAAAATAGACTTTGCGCCAAAAATATTCTGCGGGCACACTTAGTGAAGGTGACTTATTTTCACTAAGCTCCATCATCTTGTTGCATTTTCTACACTCCCTCTCAACAAGATATGGATTATCTGCAACCCCTATCCTGTAACTCTGGAATGTTCTGCATGCAACACATCCACCCGATCCACTTGCTCCAACAACACTTGGAACAAAAACACTCCCCACTGACCCCTTTGTTGGGCTAGGAACATACTCTGATGCTGAAGCTCTACCTGCTGTTTACAAGTGTTCCCTCTCTGACATCTATGCTATTGCAACATCTCCATGCATCTCGTACCATTGCACACCTCTCTGTGCCACCTAGCACTGTGCAAAACACTTGTGCCTCTTGCATTGCTGCAGCCTGCTAGCTATGCGCTGTCCTGGGATTCCTTGCACTATCGCTCTCTCTGCCGCTCCATCCGCATCTGTCTCTACCCAATCAGTCAGTTCCTGCTACTCCACATCGGGGCTCCAGTAGCAAGGTCTCATCCAAGAGGTTGGGTACCTCAAGGATCCCGCCCCTCCTCCTTGGGACGATCACTCTATATCGCCCCACCTCCTACCTGGAGGTATGGCTGCATGTGATCCCTCAGCCCACCTGGCTCGAAGTTTCCCCCTACTGGAGGTCTCTACATGAGTAGATGTCTCTACTCTATCTCCGCTCAACTTCCCCTGTTGTAGCTGCTCCACATCCTCCTGAAGCTGCTGCACCAATCGTGGCTCCTCCACAATTGTCTGAGACTTCTTCTGGCTCTGCATGTTGAGAGGTAATATACCCTCCCTCTCAACCACCAAGTCTCCATCAGTTGTCTCACTGCTCATGGATTTGCATGCATCTTAAACCTTAAGAGCATACAGGTTCTTGACCCGTGAACCAATATGCTTCACCTGTCTAGTGATGATCTGTCTAAGGAAAACCTTTCCCTTACTGAAGAATACATCATAGCCTCTGTCTTCCAGCATCGCGATCGACACCAAGTTTCTCTTCAGTCCTGGTACATACTTGACATCAGTCAAGGTAATTCGAGATCCATGCTCCCTCTGAAAAATAATCGTGCCTACGCCTGAAACACTATACTTCTCATCATTACCCAATGCTATGAGTATCTGGAGATCTTTCTCCTCCAAAGTACTAAACAAACTTTTGTTGCCGGACATGTGGAAAGAAGCTCCACTATCAAGAAACCAACCACTTCCCATTATGGATGAAACCATGCATGTGAAGAGTGTTAAATCCAACTCAAACTGTGAAGCAAGTGCCTCACCTTTAGATCCTTCCCTGGATCGCTTCTTGGATTTCCTCTGTGGGCAATTTGAGGCATAATGGCCCACCTCATGACAATGAAAGCATCACACTTTCGATTTGTCAACCTTCTTCCCATCATTGGAAGAACTAGATTCTGAAAGAGAAACCTTCTCCTTCCCCTTCTTCACCTTACTCGCTAAGGCACAGTTATCCTCATCATGCATAGATGAAGAACTGTCTCTGGTGCTCCGTCTGATCTCCTCCTGCATCAAATCTGACCATAGTCATTCCCAATTTGGCAGTTTCTCCCCTTCCATTCACTGAGTCTCGATAGCTATGCCAGCTCTTAGGAAGGCCAAGGAGTGCTAGACTCACCATATCCTTATCATCGATCGTCACCCTCACACTTCCTAGCTCATCCCGGCATTGGGTGAACCTCGTGAGATATCGGGGCATACTGTCTCCATTCTCACACTTAATGTTTCTGAGTTTTATCCTTGAGCGCCATTCCACCAGCTCAAAACTCAACCTCTTCTGATCTAAAATTTGTGAGAACAAAGTATTTCTCGTACAGAGATCGATTATATGGGAATTCACCGGATATCTCACCTTCCAAAAGAAAGATGAATCCAGAGGCTACCTGGCCTGATTACAGACTCTGCCTGAAGAAATAAAATGTAAACACTTTCTGAATAATAGATCCGATGATCAACTTCACTCCGATATCATGTAGAAATCTCTTCTACAAATCAGCCAGCTCCGATGCCATGTAGAAATTTCATGAATAATATGACACATATTCATAGAGATTATCCATATTATACACTATTGCGGAATACATGCATAATACATAACCTCCTCTACGTTGATCATCAATTTATAGAAGCAGAAACAATAACATGCGCACATAGAAGCACCAATCACACATATCAACACAGTATTTTCCCGGGGAAAGCATCTCGCTAAAAACCCCAACTATCTGTATATTATATTGATTAAGAACATGTAACAATACATAGTACAATACTCTTCACAAGTATCCAGCACTATCTACACATGTTACACACAATACAACTCAGATCTGATCTCCAAATCTCCCCCGCTGCTTGCCTGCCTCCACTGTGCAATCCTGCAAGAGAATGGCCGAACCATTCACGTGTTTCCCTTGTGTAACACTACACAATCCTCATTGGCAACTCAATCCATGCATGTGCAAATCTCGTGCACAACTATAGTCACAACTGACAGCTATCTTGCCCTTTCACTCATCTCTAACACTTGTCTCCACTGAACTGTCCATGCACTGAGTTAACTGATGTATTCTTTAGTTGATTTATGAGTTAATAATTAGTGAATTAATTAATAACTAATTCACACCACTCAATATTAGTCTATTTTCCAGTTAGACTAACTACAACTAGTTCAACTAAGTCAGACTGAACACAACTCCATCAACTCTTGATCCAACTCCACAGAACTCAATCGCTGAAGTCCTAACTGAAGTCCTCCATGCAATAGCTCAAGTTAACCCATAGGAACCACGTATTTCCTTCATCCATTTGCATGTGCCATATCCGTAGCTCGAATTGAAGTGCTCCAAGAGAATAAGATAATGTTTATAGTCCAAATATTATTAAGGGCTAATAATATTCGACTGTTCTATATTTAGACTAACAGAACCTCTGCTATTGTCTAAAAATAGAAGTCCATCTATTTGTACCAATTTGACCAATCATCCACAAATAGCATCCTGCAACTCATAGACCATGATCCATATGTCTAAAAATAGACATAGTCTAAAAATAGACTTTGCGCCAAAAATAGCCTGCGGGTACACTTAGTGAAGGTGACTTATTTTCACTAAGTTCCATCATCTTGTTGCATTTTCAACAGGAACATGCAAAGAAAAACAGAGAAAGAGCAGACCCCTTTGATACCACTGATCCAGATTTAAACATGAACGCAACAAATTATAGATATAACCATAAATTGAAAGATGTAACAGAAATAACACTTCATTTCATTAATATCAAATACTAAAATATGCTTACAAACAAAAATGGAAATAAGACGAGCTCGGGCGATGGTAGCTTATCTTTGAGAAGAAATGTGGCGGCTACATGCCTCTGAACTGTGTTACAATGAGGCTCAAGGGCCTATTTATTATTGAAAAACATGATTAAACCCTAAACAACCCAAACCCTAACCCTGGGAGATATAACAACAAGAGTTTGTGGGCCCTGTTGGGTAACCAACTTCCCAAGGTCATAACTTGGTCAAATTATCTCTGTTTTGCGCATATTACTACAGGTTTTTCCATAAGCCTAAGCCTATGGCTATGGGCTTGCAACAAAAAAAAACCATGATTTAGGGGGTTAAAATTGCTCCAAAAATTTGCGACCCAAAAGAACTGCTAGTAAATGCTGGAAATAAACAAGGAAATAAATGAAACCAACTGGAGGTCTAGGTGGAATAGGTGGGTGGCGACCAATATCCACCTGGATCAGATATGATTCACCTCCTAAGTCACATTAAGGAAGTGGAACTGTCCCTAGCACTAACTCAATATAAAAGTCTACCTCCATGTGAGGTGGAAACTCTGTAATGTCTTCAGGAAATACATCCTTAAGGTGATTTTGATGCTGGAGCTGCCCCTAGCACTAACTCAATATAAAAGTCTACCTCCTTGTGAGGTGGAAACTCTGTAATTTCCTCAGGAAATACATCCGTAAATTGTTGTTAAACTAGGTACTTGTTCAACACTTATGAAACCTCAACTTCCTTACCTTTATAACTAGAAATGTGCACTGCAAATAACTTACACCCTTTTCTGCGACTACGCTTTACTTGCATAATTGTCACCATCCTAATTGATGTGGATTTCTTCTTTCGTTGCAAGACTCTTGGTTCCCCATTGTCATCAACACACTCAATGGATTTTTCATAACAGTCTACCTTAGTTCTATGTAGATATAACCAATCCATGCCCAACAACATACTTTATGATCCCAACGGTAATACATTCAAATGTGTTGCGGTCGGCATACCATTCAAATCAAATGCACAAGATGTCACCTAATGATGAACATGGAATGCAAGTGTGAGAGACACACAAGCAAATGACATTCATGCATGACCAACACATAGCCCATCCAGTCCGAGGGGTGAACAATGCTCTGATACCACTCTGTAACACCCTCCTCCCACATCTACCCGAGCAACCGGCTAGCCGGGGTAAAGATGTGATGAGAGGCCACTATGATATGATTTGACCTCCTAAGTCACATTAAGGAAGTGGAATCGATGGAAACACACCATACATACATTCAACATCAACTACAGGACCCTCAGGAACCAATCCAATACTTTAGACAACTTGCCCGTGGGTCCCACTGAACTTTTGGACAACGTAAACTTAGTCGCTCTCATGTTATAGGCATGACAACGTGCGGAAACCTAAAGTCACTCTCACAAGCTTACTTGCCAGCGACCAGAGACTAAATTTTTTAGTGCTATGCTAGTGACCCCAGGATTTGAGCCACTTTTTCAGGGACAGAGCCAGGTCACTTCCCACAATTGAACCATCTCTTAAAAATATTAAAATAACATGGAAATGACAGTATTAAAGAAAAAAATTGTTTAAGACCTTGACTGGAACCCTACTAGCTATGACAAGCATTTCGTCAAACATATCACGAATATGTAAACTACAGGTGTAAGTAACAATTCTGAGCATAGGGGTATCATACTTAGATGAGAATCTCTAAGAACCATTGATGCCTCAACACATCAATTTCCATTCCATCCATTAGGTAATAGATACGTTGATCATTCAATTACAAGTAAAAACATGGTGAAATCCATACATAGTTGTTGTCATAAAACACATACATAACCAACATAAATACTCATGAAAGTACATCCATGTAGACCACATATAATTCGTCAATATGCTCATAGAAAGTACATCCATATTCCAAGCATGAATGTGGGATCTCATAGAACACATCAATAAAAAACCATCAAGGGCTTCCATGGGTCATCCACCTCAACCCATCAAACAATGATTCCACCTCATGGTCAAACATCACAAAACCATCACTAGATCGGTCTCTATCCCAGCCATCCAGGGCTCCAAAGTATTTGTTCCAACTAAGTCTTCAAGGCTAGTAACTCAACCCACAACTGTTGCGAGGCTCTAGAATGTTTGTCCAACCAAGGCTCCAGGACTAGTAACTCAAGCCACCATGGGCTCCAGAGTGTTTGTGCAACCAAGTTTACAGGACTAGTAACTCAACCCAAGTTGTTACAGGGCTCCAAAGTGTTTGTCCAACCAAGGATCCAAGAACTAGTAACTCAACCCAAGCTAAGTAAACATGAGAACAAACCAAAAACAAACAATGAAAGTAAACCCGCAATCACCATGCCTATCCATGAAATGGCAAGGCTAGGCAATCCACTGTCAATCCCGGCCATCCTCCATGCCAGTGACAGATCACAACCAACAAACCACATGCATATTCCATGCATGCCAAAACTAGTGAAGGAAACATACATGCAACTCGGTACCTACAATAAAATCTAATGTAACTGCTAATCCCAATGCCTTATTGTGCTTTCCCGCTCTTCCTTTTCCTTCTTTCTCAAAGAATCCAAGTATGCCACACCCTCCAAGAGTGCTCCAAGAAAACTCTAAGTATCCAAGAGTATGAGAGAGAGAGAGAGAATAATGAGAGAGCTCAAAAACTGAACTGACAAAAGGTTACCAACTGATCCTTGAAATCCTTTTTATGAATGAGGCCTCTGTTTTCTTCATTTTCCTTCAATTTCCTCCTCACATGCAACATGTGACCTTTCACCTCCCTTTTCTCCTAATTTCCATTATTTTCATAAAAAAATGTGCCAAAAAATGCCATTTTTCCTTTCCAAAGCATTAGCCATTTCCTTTGCCAATTCCCTAGCCATAAACAATCACAAGTGATCCCAATCACTAGGATTTTTCCCAACATTCAGCTTTGAATAAGTGTCCCATCATCTGTGGTTATTATTTTGCTTTTATTTACTTTTATTACATGCAATTTTCACCAGGGTTGTTACAGATGGGCTAAATATATATGGTTGTGCATGCATAGTAGTTCAAACATTCATCATGGTGATCATTATGTAGTTTTTGTCATCATGATGTTGTTGGTATGTTATGAGGCTAATATGTTGGCCGCGTAGATGCAGATCATCATAGCGAGGTTGCAACATTGAGTCTTGGGGTAAGAGAAAATTTTCATACAGGTTTGTATGTTGGGCATGCAAAAATGTTGGTTAATGGTTGTTATAAGCATTGTTGTTATGTACATGCCTATCATTCTATTTCTGATTGTGGTCACATGCATGATAGATGTTAATTAATCAGTGTGGTGATATGCACATGTGCTGGATAGTCATGAATGATAGTAACTTGTTGTTATAGGCATGCGGTCATACACATGATGATTATGGTCATTGCAACTAAGCTCTTGATGTTATTATGTGCCATGCTAATATGGATTGGCCTGTGCAAATGGTTATGGTTATAGGTATGAGTTGAAATACTTGTCATATTGTGTTGTACTAATATGGACTGACTTGTACAAATGTGATAGCCTCTCCTACGATACATTGAGGTATGTGTTTGATTATGTCATCTATCTGGTTTATATAACATGTTATGTTTACAGGTTGTTTGGATGTTTGCTTAATTGCATGATATGAGTATGTGTCTATAAGATTTCATGAAGGAATGATCTTGTTTTAAGATGGTTGTACTAACACAATATGTGTAACACCCTCCTCCCACATACACCCAAGTAACCATGCCAACCAGGGTAAACATGAGATGAGAGGCTACTATGATCAAATTCAACCTCCTAGGTGACTTTAAGGAATTGGAATCGACGAAACATCACAAATAGTCATCCAACATCATCCACATAATCTTCAGGAAACAAGTCAGCCACTCAGACAACTTGTCCTTAGGTCCTATTGTTGTTTGAGAAACTTAGGGCAGAGTAACGCTCCCCAAACACTACCCAGGTGAGTAGACACTGCCAAGGTGAATTACAATGCTCCCGCGACACAGCCTAAGCGAGTTAGTCTCTAAACTAATGCTCTGTTTGCTAGCATTCCGAGATTTGAGCCACCTTTTTTGGCCCAGAGCCCGGGACACTGCCCATAATGGAATGATCACTTAAAATTGGTAAGAATACAATGAAACAAGGATGTAGTAGCAATAAGATGAACACGACCATAAACAGACCCCTACTAGCCATGAAAAAAATTTCATCAAACATATCATCAACATGTAACCTGTTAGAGCCTAGATTTACCTCAGGCTGAAAAAGGTAGCATCCAGGGCCAACATCAAACCACGCTCAACCTGGTAGCTAGCTCTACCAGGTCAGGAGAGGGCTCTCTCTGGGTCAATCTCAGCTAATTATGATCTCTAAAGGCTTGAGACGACTGATTTGATTACTGATCTTAGGCTAGGTATAGATGCAAAGAGTTTGATTGAATAAAATGATGTTTTTGTGGGCTTTAATGAAAGGCAAATCTTGGGTGCAGGGAATGAGGCTCAGTCTTGCAGGGATCTCAATAGGGCAAGGTAGGCAACTGATTTTGGCACTCTAAATCAAATGAGATGGAGGGATTAGACAGAGGAGGACTTGAAGAGGGCAAGAGAAGCCATGGATCCTCTCAAAACAGTTGAAAACATCAAGAAACTAAAGCAAACTTCAAGTAGAGCACTGCAATTTCAATGAATTCTACTTACACTCTTGTTTGATTTAGCTGAGAAGAAATAAGACAAAACTGATATACATAACACATGAATAAATTCACAAAGACATAATAAAGCACCATACAAAACAAATGCCACAAGGATCCCAAAAAGTATTGCAAACCCTGGTCTCAATTCCTTAGCCAAAACACTGATATGAGTGTACAATGAAGTTCCTTACTTTCTCAAGAGTCCAACCATGCTAATGACTGAAAAAATACATAATATAGACAAACCATAGCTCATCCTAGCCTCTAGGGGTCAAGCTCACATGTTTAGGAGCTGATCCAACTGATTCTAAACTAGGAACTAGTAATCAGGCAATGAAACAGCATGCCTCTAGAAACAAGGGAACTGATTCATACAACTTTTTAACTGATGAATCTACCTAACCAAGTGAAAATTTGACATATTTACATAATTATCCATCAATGTACATGAAATTACATCACAATTTGACATTAAGAAAGTGAAAAAGTCAAACTGGCCAAAACTGGGCGAAAAACAGAGCAATACTTGGTCAAACTGGCAATTTTTCCTCTATGCGCCGTGCCAAATTCTCTATGCGTAGCGCCTGTTTGGACCCACTTTTGGAGGCCTTCCCGATGTCCAAATTAGCTCCAAGTGTACTTGTTGGAAAGGTCTACCTATCTACTTTTTAACCTAAGTATAATTTTTCAATTTTGCCTTCATTTTCTCTGTCAAAAATCAAATCTCCCAAGACTGCTTCTTGTGTGTCAAAATAGGGGCAATAAGGTCATTTTTTGAGTGTTTTTGACCTTTTTTAGGGCTCAAAACCTACCCAAATTTCTTGAACATTGGTAGGCAAGCATAATTTGTCATGCCAAATCCAAAAATGCTGAGTTTTTGTGCTTTGGAGGCTCCTAGCAAAAGTGAGCGCCATAGGGCGGAAAACTCTGTTTTTTGTGCAAAAAATTTCTAAAATGCAAAAATTGCTCCAAATTTTTTGAAATTTGGGTTGAGTCTTCTCTATCAAGAGCTATGTTGGGCCAAGGAAGCCTCAGCCAATATCTGAAGTCTATCATGCTTCTTTCGCCTCTTTGATGCCTTCTTCAATTTTGCCTTTAAACTCCTTATTCTCGCCTTGCAAACTTTGTTCCTCGCCATGTAATGAAAATCCATGTGTCTCAACAAGTCTTTCTCCTTTATGGCCTTCTCCAACAATCTATCTAAGTGTATATTGACTCTCTTGAGCCAAGACTCCCGATCGACGTTGATCGCTTGCTCGATTGAAGTGAACTCCACCCTCCTCCTTTGGGTAGCTTGGCGATTCTCCCGAATGTTGTGCAACTCCATGATCACCTGCTGATCTTCAAGCTGCTTATTCCTTTGCTCCAAGTACTTTATAATCCAATTAACCCTCGTCAAGTTGAGGGACAAGGCCTTGATGTTCGCCTGCTGCTCTTGGATGATTTCTTTGAGATTTGTGCTTTGCGGGCCCATATCTGTATCATCATCCTCAATGAGAATAAAGTCCCACTCACCTGAAGGCCCCTCATCCTGCATTGGCCTCTTGCCTTTGTCCTGAACCGGTGGTGCTGATGTTAGAAGCAAGACCCCTTCCACCCTAGGTGGAGATAATACTCGCTTTGCTGCTGCGAACAACTATCTAGTGCCCTTCTGATAAGTAATAAACACCGACATAGTAGGAATCTGTGCCTTGTGACCCTCATGCTGATAAGAAGGTCCACCTGTCTCATGTAAAACCTCTGTAGGTCCCTGAGGAGCTCTGAAAAACTCACGAGAGATGAAGTCCTCTCAAGTGATGCCCTGTAAGCCAAGCTGATGAATGACCACAATTTTAATGAGAGCAAAATGGTAAATACTGTTGAACTGCTGCTGAGGAGTCTTGTGCTGCACTAATGTGGTCATCTTCTCGATATTTCAGCACATGAAGTAAGGGATGTTCATCATCCTTACCCTGGTAAAATGCATCAGCAACCTTATATGATAAGCATATAAACGAGAGAAGCGACCCTCACAGCTGAAATACTTCATGATCAGTTTCATTAAAGGAGCATATGCATCTCTGAGGTACTGAAAAGGAAAAACTCTCCTGAGCTGTCCCATATAACCAGGCTTGATGCATGGTTCATAATGTTGTCGGTCAATTTTCTGCCTCTTGTTCCATTGCTCTCCAATGTTAGCTATGTCGGTTGCTAGTGAAATGGATTCTGGTGTTAATGTGAAAGTGACACCAGCTAGAGTGGCTTGAATATCATGTAAATGCAACACAAATAAGCGGGCCAACTCATGGTGAAATCGAATGCTAGCAACCTTCTCACAAAATTCATAGCAGGACTGGTGTTGGAAACAAGAGATGGCAAGTGGGCATGCTTGTAACTCAGCAAGGATGGTTCGTTCCTCTCGAATATGTTTGCCACCTCTGTGAGGCCTCCTGGATGCATGTACCTTTGTTGGTGAGTCACTGTGTGTTTCCTCTTCATACTCATATGAAGGATCGAATGCCATCTCTGCAAGTGGATAAACTGTCTGGGAACTGCCTTGAGGAGAAATAGGTGAGCTGTGATGTGTTTGACTTTTGCCACCAAGGGAAAATAGTGATACAAGGGACTGTAGGAGGAGGGAAAAATAGTAAGGTATTTAGGGACTGTTTGGGTAGGGTTTAATTAGGGAAATAGGGAAATCAAGGGAAAAAATGGAATAAGGGAGTGGTGAGGTGAGGGAATAACTTGGTAGCAAAACAGTTAATACAAAACCCTAGCACTGTTTGCTTTTGAGAGAGAGGTAGGGTTTGATCTTCTTATCCAACCACCATAAGACAACCACCATCAAACAAGCACCAAAGTTGGATGAAAAACAATGATAGAAGCTCAACCTAATTGTAAAAGAGTAGACCCACGCGTTTTGAGTAATTTGGAGCAAGCTTTGGCAGTTTTCGGGCTTGTCGGCTGTATGCGCCGCGCTCGTGCAAAATTGAATTGGAGGTTGAAGCCTAGTGTGCCGCGCCACCTGCCCAGTGCGCCGCGCCAAGTGACTTGGAGCGATTTTCACCAAATTTTCTCACTTGCTCACCACAACAACTTTGCCTTGCTTCCACTTTGTCTTGGAGTGCAAATAAACTTTTGAAATTGAAGGAATGACTTATACATGGAGCTTTAAATTTTTGATTGATAAAAGCCACTTTCATAATGTTTTGAAAATGACTTTATTTTTAAACTCTGTTTTTGAACTTTTCCACTTCATTTGAGCTTGTAATGAACTGAATGACCTATGATTTGTTTGTTTTGCAGGGGGTTGGAGCTACTGGGGCTAGGGAAAGTGACCAGGGTTGTAGGGGAAGTAATTTACATATGGGAGAAATCAAATTACATAAATTTATACAATAAAAGCAAAGATACTCTGTTTTTTGCTCAAAACAGAGTTTTGAGGAAAGACACATCTTTGAGCACTTGATGATGAAATTTATTGATGTTGGAACCTCCTAATGTACCTGCTAGTTGTTATCAGACACTTTGAAACACTTTTTGATGAAACTCTAATGAAACCCTAGACCTAAATGAAAATGAAACCTTAAAACAAAAACCTTTGCAATCTTTAAGACAAAAGATGACTGTATATGCTTTTTAATGAACAAACATGAACCAGCAGGTAAATGACATGAGGGAAACTGTAGGAAAGCCACTACCGTCAGATGATCCATGCGCCTAATGGGATGCAGATGACTAGGTGGGACACCTAATATGCAATGAAATAAGAGGATTTGATCTCTAACGGAGGGATGAAGATACCGACACTAACATAACCTACAAGCTTAAACAACAGAATTAAATGTATGCATCTCATACTTATGTGAGAATCGCCATGAACCATTGTTTCCTCATGTCATTTGTTGCCTTATCAATTATTAGATCATAGATACATCATCCATTCAAATACAAGTAAAAACATGTTGAGAGCCATACATAGTTGTTGTCACAGAATATACATATAACCAGCATAATAGGAACAAAAATACAATGGACATATGAGCCATCAAAATCCATATATACATTAGTACATTTGCACATGAAAATCAAGCGAATGAATTTCTCATTAATAAATTCAATGAACCAACCAGTGATGGGACTACCACGTTCCACCCGACCATAGATTGGCTAAGCCAAGTCTCCCTTTATCCAATCACCCCCGTGCCATATTCCAAGCATGAATGTGAGACTCATAGAACACATAAAAAACACCAATCAATGTGGATGCCAATGGAGTTCTCCGACTACACCATGAGGAATTTGAGTCCCTCCTAGTCTCTGAGGCTTTACCGTGCATCCGCAGTCTGATCCAAGAGACATACTCTCCACGCTTTACCGTGCATTCACAGTCCGATCCAGGAGACACACTCTCCAGGGTTTATTTTGCATTCGATCCTGGAATCACTAGGTCCAACGGACAAAAAAACCACCTCTTTGCTTTACTGTATATCCTGCCATTCACCAGCAAGGATTCTTAGGCCCACTGAGGCACATAATCTGGGTTTATGACAACCCATAGTCTGGTTTAGGGGTTACTAGGCCAATGGCTTCGTGCATCCTCAGTCCAGTTCAAGGACCACTACCACCATGTGTTTATCAATTCGGAGATCCACCCCACTCAACTTTGAATCCAATCTGATCATCCCCACACAAATCGCATGAGAGAACCCATCTCATCAAAGTTATCAAGAAATGGCAATGCTAGGCTAAAAATACCGCCACACCTGGAAAAACCCATGCCATGGTAGAAAAGAAACACACATAATCCCATGCATGCCAAATCTAGCAAGGAAAATACACATGCAAGTTGATACCTGCAATGAAGCCTATTGGAATTGCTTGATCCTACCTTTCCTTCTTGATCTTTGCTTCCTCTTGCCTTCATTGCCTTTCTTTCTCGAATTCCGAAGTGCTCCAAGAAAACTCTAAGTGTCCAAGCGTATGAGAGACAAAATAATGAGAGAGCTCCAAAGCCAAATTGAAAAATGGTTACCAACTGATCCTCAAAATCCTTTTATGGATGAGGCCTCTATTTTCCTTAATTTTCCTCCTCACATGCAACTTGTGACCTTTCACCTCCTTTTTCTCCTAATTTCCATTATTTTCGTAAATAAATGTGCCAAAATGCCTTTTAATGCTTGAGCCATTGCCTTTTCCAATTTCCATAGCCATAAACAACCAAATGAACACACACTAGGATGTCCTGCCCAATATTCAACTTGGAATAAGTGTCCCAGTCATCTATGGTTATTGTTTTTAACATTTATTACATGTAAATTTCACCAGGGTTGTTACAGAACCCTCCCCCTTGGGGGACACCTTCCTCGGTGTTCAATCACACATATACCTTAGCAATCCGGTGAAATAAGACATACTGCTTATGGAGCTTTAAAACACAGCTCAATGCAGTATTTACAATGAAAGATTTTCTCAAGACATAACATCATGACAGGATGACAACATACCGCATAGTGGATCTTTATATCACAACTCATTACAATATTTACAATGATCACCCTGCTGAGTGCCAACTCATATAACATCATAACATCATGATAACATAATAACATGACACCCATAACGCATAGTGGAGATTTATAACACAACTCATTACGACATTCACATTCATACACAGCTGTACGTATAACAACATCATCAAAATCATATATACCAAAACAAGTGCCAGTATACCAAAACATATAGCAAACATATAATAACATCATATAGCATATATCAAAACATCATAAAGCATATATCAAAACATCATATAACATGTATCAACCATCATAAAGCATATATCTATCGCCATAAAGCATATAATAAACCAACATAAAGAAAATACTAAACCACCATAAGCAATCACCAAACCACCATACCAAAGTTGCTTTGCCTCAATCGGCAAACAAGGAAGGATACATGGCCCACATCTGATTTGCCATCTCCCACATAGCTTCATCGGGCCCAACGTGCTTCCGTTGCACTTTAACTTGCTCTATTGCTCGGTTCTGGAGCATGAGCACCTTTTTCTACAATATACATTGAGGCTTAGACTGGAATTCTCCATATGGTTCCACCAGCAATACAAACCAGTCAATCATATGATCAACATATTTAACATACTTCTTAAGCAATGCGACATGAAAAACATCATGGAATTTCACTTTCGGAGGCAGTGCAAGTCGATAAGCTACTAGCCCAATCCTCTCAATAATATTGAAGGGTCCACAAAACCGTGGTGCCATCTTGGCACATGAGCCAATATGTAAGGATCTCTTCTTCGGTTTGATATGCAAGTACACCTATTCCCCAACCTAGAACTCCTTGAACAATCTGTTCGTGTCTACATAACTCTTCTACCTATCGTGTGCTGCCTTTAGATTCTTCTTGATCATCTGCATCTCATGTTCCATGTCTGCCAACATATTTGGTCCAATCAATACTCTGCTAACCAGATCACTCCAACTGATAGAAGTGTTACAACTTTGCCCATACACTGCCTCAAAATGACTCGTCCTCAGTGACTCCTGATAACCATTGTTGTATGCAAACTTGGCCAAAGGGAGATACTTTTCCCACATCCTCTATTGATGCATCACATACATCCTCAACATGTCTGCTAAAATCTTGTTGACCTCTCTGTCTATCCATCTGTCTATGGATGGTAGCTGTGCCGAAGGCCAAATCGGTGCCCAAACTTGTGAATAAATCCTTCAAAAACTTGGAAGTGAACTTCACATCCCTATCTCGTACAATCTTCTTCGAGACATCATGTAGTATAACCACATCTCTGATAAATATCTGTGCCACATCACTACTTGAGAATGTAGATTTTACTGGAATGAAGTATGCAACTGTGGTTAACCTGTCCACAATGACCATGATGGAATCATGCTGCTTCACTGTATTTGACAACCCTATGATGAAATCTATGGAAATGACCTCCCATTTCCACTCAGGAATAACAATCAGTTGTAGCAGTCCACCTCGATGTTTGCAGTCTGCTTTCACTCGTTGATAGTCGAAACATCTAGCCACAAACTCTGCTACTTGCCTCTTCAGATTTGGCCAATAGTAATATATCTTCATCGTTGTGAGTGTCTTTTGATAACCTGGGTGACACGAATAAGGTTTGCATGAAATTCCCTCAAGATCACCTTCTTGAGTTCACTACTATTCGAGACATATATCCTTTCTCGAAACTTGACCAATCCCTCTGTTGTTAAGACAATAGTCCATGCCCTGTGCACCTACACCCGCACTTGTACCTGTACCTATGCTTCCACCTATACCTGTACCACTACATGTACATGTACTTGCACATGTACCTATACCTTCACATGTACCTGTACATGTACAGTGACCTGCACCTATACTATCACCCTACTACAACCTGTGCACAATCTCAATATACCTGACATCCTGTTGTCATGCCTGTAACCTATCGTGTAAGTCTGTCCCATAGGAGCTCATAGCTACCAAGTGATGTATCTATACCCGTATGCAGAGAGCATCTGCCACCCTGTTCTCTTTACCCTTGAGGTACCTGATCTCGAATTCAAACTCGTTGATCATGGCCAACCATCTAGCCTACTTGGCATTCAGTTTCGGTCGGTCAAACAAATACCTCAACCCAATGTGAGCACTCATAAGCACAAAGCACCTGCCAAGAAGTTAGTGCCTCCACATCCTCAGTGCATGTATAATCGCTACTAACTCGAGATCATGCGTCGGGTAGTTCTGCTCGAGCTTGTTTAGTTTCTGGGACTCATAACATACCACATGTCCATCCTGCATAAGCACTCCACCAAGCCCTCTCTTGCAAGCATCTGTACATACTACGAACTCTTTGTCAGATCTATAATCTGTGGCACTGGTGCATGTGTCAACAACTGCTCAAAGCTAGCCTCACACTCTTCGGTCCATTCGAACTTCTTACCTTTCCTTTGCAATGATGTGATAGGATAAGAAATTTGTGAGAAGTTCTTGATGAACCTCCTATTATAGCCTGCCAAACCCATGACAGATATCACCTCATCCACACTCTTAGGAGCTACCCACTCCATGATGGCCCTTATCTTCTCTGGATCTACCGCAATGCCCTCCTTGGAGACAACATGTCCCAAGTAGTGTACCTCAGTCTAAAAGAAGCTACATTTCCTGAGCTTAGCATACAACTGATGCTCTCTCAACAACCTCAATATTGCTGCTAAGTGCTCGACATGCTCTTCCTTATTTTTAGAATATACCAGTATGTCATCATTGAAAATAATAACAAACTTATCCAAATATGGACGCAACATACTATTCATCAAACACATGAAGGTAGCTGAAGCGTTAGTTAAGCCAAATGGAACAACAACAAAATCATAATACCCATACCTAGTCCTAAACGCAATCTTGTATATGTCGTCCTCTTTGATGCATACTTGATGGTATCCGGATCTCAAGTCAATCTTCGAGAACACTGTTACTCCCTTCAGCTGATCGAACAAATCATCACTCCTTGGCAAATGATATCTGTCCTTGATAGTCACTTTGTTCAATTGTCTATAATAAATGCATAATCTAAGGGTACCATCTTTCTTCCTCACAAACAAGACCAGTGTGCCCCAAGGTGATACACTTGGCCTAATGTATCCCTCGTCAAACATTTCCTTCAACTGCAACTTCAAATCAACCAACTCAGGTGTGCTCATCCTATAAGGTGCTTTCGATGCTGGAGCTTCCCCTGGCATTAACTCGATAGAAAAGTATACCTCCCTATGAGGTGGAAACTCTGTAATGTCCTCAGGAAATACATCCCTGAACTCCTCTAAAACCAGTTACCTGTTCAACACATCTGCATCCTCAACCTCCTTACCCTTATCACTAGAAATATGCACTGCAAATAGCTTTCACCCTTTCCTACAGCTACGCTTGGCTTGCATAGCTGTCACCATCCTAACTAATGTGGCCTTCTTCTACCTTGCAAGACTCTCGGTTCCCCATTGTCATCAAGACACTCAATATCTTTGTCATAACAGTCGACCTTGGTTTTATGAAGATACAACCAATCCATGCCCAATAACATATTGTATGAACTCAACGGTAATACATTAAAATGCGCTGTTGTAAGCATACCGTTCAAATCAAATGCGCAAGATCTTACCCAATGATGAACTCGCTTCTTCGTACCAGTAGAAAATTGCACTAACCGAGGCTCTGCATGCAACTCCTTATTCAACCCACACTTATCCACCAAGTTAGGACTAACATAACTATAATTAGATTGATGTTTAATCAAAATAGAAATAACGTGATCACAAAGCTTACCGTCCATCTCAATGATAGATGCATGGTGTTCTACTTTCTCGTTGTCCACTGCTACACAGATACATGGAATACGTTGGCAAACATCTCCAACAGTTTGCGCCTCCTGTGCACTGTATATCTTAGTCTTTCCACCCTGATGTTGTAGACAATCTCTCCTAAAGTGTTCTTTACCACATTTTCAACACTCCAACTGACCAAGCCCTCACCTCTATGCTACTGCTGCTGATGTGGCCCATGTCCCTGTCTAGTTGCATTAAATATCTTTTGTGGTGCCACATTTTATTTCCCATCTGCATGTTGAGACCTTGTCCTCTTAGGCTGCCATTTACCTCTACCTTTGTCTATTCCTTTCCATCCATGCTGAGATTCGTTCTTACGCTTTGATTTCTCATAGCAATGCTTCAGTTTCCCAAGGACTTCCTCAAGTGACCGATGCTCATCATACTCAACCTGATCTCTAAATTCTAATGGAAAACCACTTATGAATCTCTGAACTTTGGCCTTATCATTAGTAAGATAGGGTACATACCTCAATAGCTCAAGAAACTTGGTCATATACTCTTCGTCTATCATTGAACCCATCTTTAACTCATAGAACTCTTTAGCCTTGCTGTCGTATTACCTTTTTGACAAGTACTTCTTCCTGAAAAGCCTCTTGAATTCCCACCAACTCAAGTCATCTGTCTTGATGTCTCGAACCCACTTAACATATTCCCACCAAATGTTTGCTTTACCTTTCAAGCTAAAGATAACTATCTGGGCCTTCATGTTATCTATGTACTCATGCAACTCAAAGAATTTGTTCATGCCAAGTATGCAAGCCTTTGCATCTTCCGACTTCACATATCCATCAAAAGTAGGTGGTTTTGCTTTCTTGAATTCATCCAGCAAGTACCCTCTATCATTCCTCCTGTAAGGATGATAGCGATGGCGATCATGATGTCTATCAGAACTAGAACTAGAATAATACTTGTACCCATCGCCCCTCCTTTCCAAAGTGGCCAACAACCTTCCATCTCTCACTGTGTTAGATCTATCTGACTCGTGTCTATTGTGAGATCTACTTCCATATTCTCCATTAGTTCCATCCTCATGTGTATGGATGATCCGAAGTGACCCTTGTTGCTGCAAGTCTGACAAACTCTGAAGAAGTATAGCATTAACCTCCGCTTGCTTCTCTTCTGCCTGTATGATCCAATCATTATTTGCCTTACAACTCCTTATCTCTTCCTTCAAGCTCCTGAGTGTATCAACCAAATCAAAAGTATGCTCCACACCACGTTGCTCATCTAATGCATAGGGAGATTCTACGTAGTCTACCACCTTGCTAACCATTTGATCTCTTTCTTCCTGCAATGCATCATATGTTAGATAAACCAAATCACAATAAATCAATGCACCTTAGTATATCTTGGGGAGGTTACCTTGTGTTCAAGATCACCAAATCAGCGTGATACATGTATAACATAATCATAACATCATATAGACATTTGCAAATAAATGTATCAACATATAAACATCACTCTAGTTAGGGTCTAGTCATCAATGCAAGGCCATATCAACAATGCAAGTTATGACTTCATGAATGAGAGAAACCATTACTCCACTCTACACATTGCCACATGCAACCATCAACATGCATAAGCAATGCCAAATCAACTACACCTATGCATAAATGCATGTAGTCAAACATAACTAATCAGTTCTTGTAATCAACCTACAAGACTGATGCAAGTAATAAAAATATTCAAAATGTAACCTAACATACAAGGATGTAAGTAGGTGACATAAAATCAACATGTAAGCGAAAAATAACCATATACAGTGAGTCACATACTTATTTCAAATACATTTCATGAAATCAATATCAAATTCTCCATGATAACCATACTACAACCCTAATCCATCATTAAGCAAATGCAACAAGTATGTAAGTGTAAGAGACACACATGCATTTGTCATGCATGCATGACCAACACACATTCAACCCATTCAATCTGAGAGTTGAACCATGCTCTGATACCACTCTGTAACACCTTCCTCCCACATCCACCCAAGTAACCATGCCAACCGGGGTAAATATGAGACAAGAGGCTACTATGATCAGATTTGACCTCCTCGGTGACCTTAAGGAAGTGGAATCAACGAAACATCACACATAGTCATCCAACATCATCCATAGAACCTTCAAGAGACAAGTTAGCCACTTAGACAACTTGTCCCTGGGTCCTACTACTGTTTGAGAAACTTAGGGCAGAGTAGCGCTCCCTAGACACTGCCCAGGCGAGTTATAACGCTCCCCAAACACTGCCAAGGCATGTTTTAACGCTCCCCAAACACAACCCATGCAAGTTAGTCTCTAAAATAACGCCATGTTTGCTAGCATTCCAGGATTTGAGCCACATTTTTGTGCCTAGAGCTCGAGACACTGCCCAAAATGGAATGATCACTTAAAATTGGTAAGGATACAAGGAAACAAGGATGCAAAAGCAATAAGTTGAACAAGACCATAACCAGACCTCTACTAGCCATGAAAGGCATTTCGTCAAACATATCATCAACATTTAACCTAAAGGTGTAAACAATAGAATTAAGTGTAGGGATCCCATACTTATCTCAGAATTGCCATGAACCATTGTTTCCTAATGTCATTTGTTGCCTTGTAATTTATTAGATCATAGATACATCAACTATTCAGATGCAAGTAAAAGCATGTTGATAGCCATACATAGCTGTTGTCACAAAAGATACATATAACCAACATAACATGAACATAAATACAATGGACATATCAACCATAAAAATCCATATATACATAAGTACATTTGCACATGAAAAATAAAGGGAATGAATTTCTCATTAATAAATGCAATGAACCAACCGGTGATGGGACTACCATGTTCCACCCAACCATAGATTGGTTGAGCCAAGTCTCTCTTTGGCCAATCACCCCCATGCCATACTCTAAGCATGAATGTGGGACTCATAGAACACATAAAAAACACCAATAAATTTGGATTCCACCAGAGTTCGGGGCCTACACTGTGAGGAATTTGAGTGCCTCCTAGTCTCTCAGGATTTACCGTGCATTCGCAGTCTGATCTGGGGATCACTAATTCCTATAACGAGACATACTCCCTAGGATTTACCGTGCATTCCATCCCAGAGTCACTAGGCCCAACGGAGAGAAAATCAACCTCTTGGCTTTACGTATGTCCTGCCATTCACCGGCAAGGATTCCTAGGCCTACCGAGGCACACAATCTGGCTTTATCACAACCCACAGATTGGTTTAGGGGTTACCGATGAGCCTCATAAATGGGTAATTATATGGGCTCATTTTACCTCATAACCTAGTCAAATCAACCATTCTCTTAGCTTATTGTATTATTTTCTGATTATATTTATGCTTATAGAGTGAGTTGAGTTAGTTATGATGCGATGTGGTCTAACATGTGTTTAATGCAGATTATTGATGAATTTTGAGGTCAAAGTCAAGGATCCAGTGGAAAAATGGCAGCAATAAATCAAAGTGGACAAAGGAGAGGACTTATAGGAGGGAATCCCCCTCATTTATTACACTTCACTTCAAATTCCCCTTCATTCAGCTCAGAGTACAAGCAGCCAAACCATGCACTAGAAGGCAACTGAGCAAGTGGAGGATGACTGATGATTATCTCGAGTTTTGGGAGCCAAGCCTCCCTAATTTTAAGGAAGCTGTTGGTAGCTTCATTTGTATAAGTAGAGAGGCCTAGGGCCTCACTAGGGTCGGATTTTTGTTGGATTTTTGTTTTACTTTTGTTTATGTAAACTCTGCTCCAACTTCAAGCTTATTATTTTGACAGTTTCATATAATCTTGTTATTGTTTTGGAAATAAAGATGAAATAGTTTTTGAGCTAGCACTGAGTTACCTCAGAGGGCTAAATCTCTTGGGTTAGGGCCCAATCCAAGCAACCAATATCCTCTTTACTTGTATTTATATGTTTTATTTCAGTTTGTAGATTAGGTTGCTGTTAGATGTATTTCTTTAATGGTTAAGAATAGGTTGCTTTTGATGATTCAGTAGTTTGCTTCCATTTGTGCTTTCTATAGCAGGTTAAGTAGTGATAAAGAAAATATTCAAAAGGCTAGCAATAGTGCCTTGGCCTCTCTTCCTCCCTTTGGGACCATGATTTGAGGCAAAGACCCTCTTGCTGCCCCAGAAACACAGATTTTCCTCATTCATAGGACTTCTAGTGTTTGCAGCTTTTTAGTTGATTAATAGTCTAGTTTTTCTTTGCTTCAAAACTTCTTCATCATGCTCACTTATTTATTTATAATAGTCTTCTTTCATGTTTTCCTTCCTTGCAGCATTTCTCAGCATTTCCTTTCATAGATCATAGTTTATTTTGATGCAAAACTCTATTTTCCTAAATGCACTTATTTCATTGGTTGCTTAATCTCATTGGTTGATTGCCAGTTGTTTATGCAACAGATCTCTTCTAGAAGTAGGCCAACCTATCAACCCTTCCATCCTCTATCTGATCCATGCCCTACAAGTCGCCCAAGTCTCCCCTCAATTCTGCCTTAGTTTCCTACATTTTCCATAGAATTTATTCCTCTCTCCTTGAGAAAATCCAATCATCTTTCTCTCTCCTAATGATTCTTGGTAGACCCTAGGTGCCCTAACACCTCATTCCAACCTTCATCCACCTTTTCCACCCACTCTCACACCTTCAAAACAGTGAAAACTGCTCTCGGCCTCCTCCTATAGGCCTCCTGTAGAACGATGTTTTTCCTCCTGTAAATTCCCGTGTCCTCTTGTAGATTTTCCTGTAGGCTTTCTTTTGAAGTTCGAGTATGGGAAAAGCCTTCAGAAGGCCACTTGAGAACTCCTAGGACCCATCCACACCATCCTACATCCTCTCAAGTCCCAAAACCACCCTTTAACGCCACCTATTCACTGCCACATTCACAAACAATAAATTACATGCATGTCAAATTCACATAAAAATCCAAAAAGATGTTTTTTGCTCATTTACTTCCACAAATAGCTTAGTTAGATGTTGTTTACTTCCTTGAGTAGGTAATGGCATTGTTTTCATGGTTTTCATAATGCTTTCTACAAAAGTAGGATTAGTTGGTTAATCCAGATTTACTTGGTTTGCTTTACATTTAAGTATTTCTCCTTTATGCAGTTAGAGTAGTATATGTAGAATAGTCTTTCTCTCCTTTCATCACATATAGAGCTTCTTCTGGAATCCATAGAAGTTGGCTTGAGCTCCTAGTGATCTTGGGCCGGCTAACCAAGTGACAACTTGCAGTAAGAACTAGTACGTGTGCGTACAACACCGTTGCTTCCAAGTTTGTTACAAACTACCAGGTTGATAAGAGTAAAGTAGGCAGCCCAGGAGTTGCAGCATTATTTCTGCAATATTGGTGCTCACCACTTTTTAGCACCGTTTTCGGGGAAGCGTTAGAGTATTCTGTGATTACTGCTTTCTTCTATTTTCTATTGCAACATTCTGCTAATAGTTTATTTCAGCAAAAGTAGACTAGTCATTTCTCTTCTTTCAAGTTATGCATTTCCTTGCTTTCCTTTCTAGTTCTGCAAATTTCATTTCAGCAAAAGTAGACTAGTCTTTTGTCTTCTTTCAAGTTCTGCATTTCCTTGCTTTCCTCTTCAATTATGCAAATTTCATTTCAGCAAGTTCATTTCAGCTAGTTGCAATTTGTTTTGTTCAATCAATTTCAGTTTTGCAGGTATAATCAGTGTGGGGAAAAAGAAACAAAAACCAACCAAAAAGACTTCCTTTCATGCCTTGTAGGAATAGAGAACTCAGGAAAAATTTTGCCCAACACCTCCACTGTTTCTCACAGTCAACCTTCTCTCTTCTTCGGTGGCTGTGATCAAGAAGAACCCTTAGGTGAACAACCAGACATATTTGAAGAACCTATAGGGGAAGAAGTAGAAGAAAACATTCCTTTGGAGCCAATTGCTAAACACAGAAATGCTAGGGGGAATGGAGAGAGAATAGAGGGTACCTTTCCCATTCGGGAGACCAATGGGGACACCAAAATGAAGAATATAAGCCCTTCCGCCCTACCTCATTTCCATGGTCTGACTACAGAAGATCCTGACACCTTTTTGTTTGAGTTTGTTGTTATCTGTCGAACCTATGACTATGCAGAAGATGAGCAAAAGTTGAAATTATTCCCTTCTACTGTCAAAGATGCAGCGTTGTGCTGGTTCATGGGGTTACCTGGCAATAGCATCACAACTTGGGCTCAGATGCAACAAGCCTTTAACAACAAGTATCGAGACTATTGTAGGTTAAAATATACTAAAGAAGAAATTTTCCGAATGACTATAGAAAGTGATGAGTGCCTGGAAGACTATGAGGAGAGGTTCCAACTCAGTTACAAAAGGGCCCAGTGTACACTTGACCCTGATCTCCGAAGCTAGTCCTGCTTAGGGGAATTTGGGAAGATCTTTTAAACACCCTCCATCTACTAGCCGGGGGAGACATCTACCAACTGTCCTATGAGGACATAAAGACTGTTTTTAGGAACCATTATAGAGCAGCTAGAAAGAAAGGTAGGGGGAGCCAACCCATAGCCAGTACCTCTTCCTCTAACTCATCCATTAAAGGAGAAATTGGAAACATGCTGAAAGACTTCAAGAGTGAGATGCTGCAGGCTCTTGCCATGCAAATGGATACCTTGCATATCAAAAGGAAACAAGAGGAAGTAGAGAGGGCTTTGGCCATTTTTTGGCCTAGGTGCACCAGGAGGCATCCTAGGAATGAATGCCAATTGAACTCTACAGAAGTTTGTTCAGTCTGTGAAGAAAATCATTCTACAGATAAGTGCCCTTCCTTGCCTAGACTTAAAGCTATATATCAAGGGGCTGACGGAGTTACTGAACAACTCTATTACATAAACCAAAGAAGGTCGCATGGACCTAGACCATACTAATAGGGGATGCAAGGGACATCTCAGGCATACTACGACCCCAACCAAGTCACTTCCATACCTTCTTGGGGCCCCCTTGCTCATCCTTCCTAGTCCACGCCTCCTCTTTGGTCCTTCACATCTCAATATCATGCCCAACCATTCAACCATTCATTTCAATCCTATGCTCAACCATCACCTCATCAGGGGTGGAGGCCCCAATACAATTCTCTTCGCGCTCTTTTTCCTCCACCACCTGCCCAACCACAACCATTACCTCCTGCTCCACCAAAGCAACCCCAAATGCCTACCCAGCCGAATTCGAACCCGAACAATAGACAAGCTCAACAAGTGTATAATGGGGAACCATCATGCCCAACTTATGCTGTGGAGATTCAGGAGATTATCTTGCGATATGGGAAAGTTCTCCCAGATAGCCAGCCTCCACCCAGGGAGGTTGAGGAAGATAAAGAGGAAAGTGAAACAGTCCAGCCTACCCCAAAAGAAACTGAACTCCTGGGGGAATTGAAACATTTATGTGTGAAGATACCACTTCTCCAAGCCATAAAAGATGTGTCTATCTACAATAGGTTGATCAAAGAGAAGTGCTTTAGGCATCCAAGAAGGTGCAATAGAGATTCCCCAACCATCAATGTCATAGGACAATTGTTCGAACTGATGTTGGGGCAGGTAATCTGTCCAAAATATCTGGACCCTGGAAGCCCAATAGTTGATGTCCACATCAATGGCACCATGATCCCACACACCTTGATTGATCTAGGAGCTGCCATTAATGTGATGACAAAGAACACAATGCTCAAACTCAACCTCCAGGGCTCCTTGAGGAAGACCACAACCATGCTACAACTAGCATACTGCTCCACCATGACCCCTGAGGGGATTGTGGAAGATGCGATGGTCTCCATTGATTCTTGGGAGTACCCTGCTGATTTCTTAGTTCTCCAGCCAAAGGCAAAGCTCACTAGGTATCCTCTCATTCTGGGAAGACCTTGGTTGGCTACCGCCGATGCCTACATCAGCTGTCGAGCTGGGAACATGACCATAAAGAACGGGCATATGTCCAAGCAATTAATCCTATACCCTCCTGCCCAACCCTTGTTAGAACATGATCTACCTCTCTGGTTGGAGGAGGATGATGAGGATGAAGTATATTCTACATTGCTTTGTGCATTAGAAATCGCCATGGGAGGAAAACAACAAGATGAGGATGACATGATTGAAAATCTGATTCAGAATCCACCTCCCAGTGTATTTCCCTTAGAGGACATAGTAAGAGAAACCCAAAACAACCCCTCAACTAATCTCTGTGCAGCCGACTCCACTTCTCTCCATGTTAAGAATATAGAGTTCGGTCCCAAAAGAACCCTGAAAATCAATCCATCCCTATCCACTTCCCAGGAGAAGGAACTGTGCAACATGCTAAGAAAACATTTAGATGCCTTCGCCTGGAGTTATAAGGAGATAAAGGGAGTACACCATTCAGTATGTACTCATCATATATAAATCAAGGAGGGTTGAAAGCAAGTCAGGCAACCTCAAAGGAGGATGAATCTAGCACTTAAAGATATTGTTAAGGAAGAACTGCAGAAATTGCTTGATGTAGGATTCATCTATCCCATTTCTGACAGTGAATGGGTCTCTCCTTTGGTGCTAGTGCCAAAGAAAAAAGGTAAGTGGAGAATCTGTGTCGACTATCAGGAATTGAACAAAGCCACTAAAAATGACCATTTTCCTTTACCTTTCATAGATCAAGTGTTAGACGGTCTCGCAGGGAAAAAGTTTTTCTCTTTCCTAGATGGGTTTAGTGGGTACAACCAGATTGAAATCAGGCTGGAAGACCAAGATAAAACCACTTTCACTTGTCCTTGGGGTACCTTTGCATATCGGGTCCTTCCTTTTGGTTTGTGTAACACTCCAGCCACTTTCCAAAGAGTGGTATTGAGTGTATTCTCTGAATTAGTTCATGATGCAGTAGAGATATACATGGATGACTTTACTCCTTATGGCTCTGAATTTCAGGAAGCCTTATCTAATCTAGGAAAAGTTCTAGACAAGTGTATTGAGATGAACCTGTCCCTCAGTTCGGAAAAATGTGAATTTTTTATGACTGAATGGACCATGCTAAGTCATGCAATATCTCAACAAGGACTGCAGGTGGACCCCAAAAAAATCGCCATCATCCAAAGGGTCCCACCTCCTCAAAAAGTGAGATATGTCAGAAGTTTCCTAGGCTTAGCTGGGTATTACCGAAGTTTCATTAAAGATTTCAACAAGCTAGCCTCTCCTTTGTTTGGCCTCTTAGGTAAAGATGTCGAGTTTATATGGTCGGAAAACTGCCAAGGAGCCCTAGATACCTTGAAGAGCAAGCTCGTGACTGCCCCAATTCTGAGAGGCCCAAACTAGGCCCTACCTTCCCACATTGACACAGATGCCTCGAACAAAGCAATAGGAGAAGCCTTGGGACAAATTGATGAAAAGTTGTCTTATGCCATATACTTTATAAGCAAAAACTTGTCAGAGGCGGAGTTAAACTATACAGTGACCGAGAAGGAACTCCTAGCTGTCGTGCATTCCTTAAACAAATTCAGAAATTATATCACCGACTATCAAACCTTTGTGCACACTGATCATGCTGCAATTAGATATTTAATGAACAAACCAGATGTAAATGCTCACATTATTAGATGGTTGCTTTTACTGCAGCAGTTTGATTTGACCATTATTGATAAGCCTGGTAAAGAAAATATTGTTGCTGATTTTTTGTCTAGAGTAAATTTGCCTGCAGGTGAAGAAGGAATGGTGGATGACCAAATGCCAGATGAACACCTGTTTTCTATCTCAGTACTCTCTCAATGGTTTGCTGATATAGCAAACTACTTGGCTTTAACACAGTTCCCACCACACCTGTCCTCAAAAGGGAAGAGCAAGATAGTAAGGAAAAGCACCTCTTTCACATGGATTGGGGGCAATATCTTCAAACTTGGCTCAGACCAGATCTTGAGAAGATGTTTCAGGGAGGAGGAAGTCTTTGACATCCTCATGACCTGTCATGATGGGCTTTGTGGAGGTTATTTTGTAGCAAAAAGAACTGCCTTCAAGATACTGCAAGCAGGCTACTACTGGCCCACTCTTCATCAGGATGTGAGGAGATATACCTGCCAGTCTGATCAATGTCAAAGGATGGGGAAACCTACTCCAAAGGATGAGATTCCCATAAACCTCAAGTGACCTTTGAGCCATTTGAGAAGTGGGGCATGGACTTTGTGGGGCCTATCAGCCCTCCTTCAAAGCAGAAGCAATACGTCATTTTGTGCACCGATTACCTGACAAAGTGGGCAGAGACAAAAGCAATCAAAGCAGTGACAGAGGAAAAAGTAGCTAATTTTTTTAGAGAGAACATATTCTACAAGTTCGGGTATCCAAGAGGGTTGATCACATATCAAGGTAGTCAATTTACTTCTAATTTGATTGAAGACCTACTCAGACATCATAGAATCAAGCACAAGACTTCGACCCCTTACCATCCACAAGCTAATGGGCAGGTGGAGGTCACTAACAGAGCATTGGAAGGGATCTTGACAAAGGTAGTGAGAAACAACAAAAAAGACTGGGCAGACATATTAGTTGAGGCCACTTGGGCCTACAACACAACATGGAATATCACTACAGGGTTCACACCCTATGAGCTGGTCTATGGGAAGAAGGATTTGTTGTCAATAGAATTTGAATTCAATACCCTAAGGATGGTAGCTCAGCTAGACCTAGACCTTAGCCATGTACATAAAGAAAGATTACTTTAGCTCAATGGATTGGATGAACACAGAATGCAAGCCCTTCTCCATACAAAGGTAGTTCAACTTCAGACAAAGATATGGAATGCCAAAAATATTAAGGAGATTCCAAGAGGGAGATTGGTCACTACTCTATGATTCAAGATACAAATATTTCGAGGACAAGCCAAGGACAAGGTGGCTGGGACCCTACACTGTGGAGAAATGCAATGACAATGGTTCAGTTCTGATCAGAACCATTGATGATGAAGCCATCCCCATGCTTGTCAATGGACACCGATTGAAATTCTACAAGAAACCCCTCTCCAAGTGAGAGTCCATTGAATATTCGAATAATACAGTGATGGTAGTGGAGCATGTCTTAGCCTCCACTTCACGCACTCACTGAAGAAAAAGAAAAAAGAAAAAATAAGGACTCAAGTGAAAATCTCCATGAGGCGCTTGAGTCCCATTATTGGGTTAAAAACCTCTTCTGAGGCAGCCCAGTGATGTCAAAAAAGAAGAAAAAAAGAGAGAAGAATAATATCCCTAGGTGAAAACCTCCCTTGGAGGTGCCCAGGGCAGGCAATTAGGGTGAAAACCTCCCTGAGGCGCCCTAGTTGTTTCCAAAAAAAAAAGAGAAAAAGAAAAATGAATTTCCAGTTGCATTGCAGGTTTGCAGGAGGACTACAGGAAGTAGCAGAAGGTGTTAAGGGAACCATGAAATCAACACCAACACCTATCCTACCTTACCACACCTTTCTCCATCGCTTTTGGCATTTTTTTCACCTCATTGTGCTTCTTTTTCAAAAACTGTGTTTTCTACAGGAGGCTACTGTAGGAATTACAGAGAGCCAGAAATGTATATAAAAGGAAGTTTGAGGGATGGAATCTTCATAAAAAATCTATAAATCCTCCTGCAGTTTCAAAACCTCCTTGCCATCATTTCCAAGCCTGCATAACACCCCAAGCATTATTCTTCTTCTTGTCCAAGAAAAACACAGAAAAAACAGTTTTTCAGGAGAAGAAAAAAACAAAAAGATAAGAAAGGAAACAACACCATCCACCTCACTTGAAGCCTACCTATTACCTCTCCATCTCTATCTACATCTCTGGCATCATCCTCATAGCTCCAAGCACAGAAAGAAGATGATGTTTCAAGGGGAGAAGCAGCTACATGAGCTCCTGTAGGAATTCCTGTAGCAGCTGATCCCATTAAAATCCAACATCAACAGAAAGAGGGTGCATACATGAAAGTTGAAGAAGACACCTGAAGCTCAGATCCAGCCAGAGAAGAACCTACACAAGGCATACCCACACATCAGCAAGCAGACAACATGCATCAAAATAAACAAAGGCATGTAGCAGAGAGAGAGAGCCACAACACCTCGCAACAAATGCATTCGGATATTAGGTAAGTAACTAACCTGCTCCTCTGTTTGCATTTGTATAATTAGAAGGCATGCAACAACAACGAGATGGTTGAGGTTGAATGAGGGAAATGTGGCCATTTAACTTGGCCACCTTTATCTAGTTGACTCCACTAATCCGAAGATGTCACCGACACGTGCTCATAGTCAACTCAAGAAAGATATCAAGGACAGGTAGTGGAAGAAGTGTGAACTCTAATGCAATCATGAAGGATGATTATGAAGAAAGGGCCATGATGACAAGGCAGGTGGGGACCAATTGTCCAAATATGGCCAACGTACGCTTTGCCAGCTCACCCTCCATCACCGGAAATATCTATAAAGGGCAATAAGTACTCTTCCTCGAGCACTCTCACCACCTTTTCCTTTATTCTCTCCTCGAAACTCAACTCCTACAATCTCCTCATGCCCCACAGCCTTGTAACCATCGTTCTCCATTGGTCTCTCCCATATTCCTGCTCTCGGCGTTTTCTACAGGAGCACTTACAAGTTCTACTGGAGCACCTACAAGAATTCTATAGGAGGGCCAACAATCTTCTACAGGAGGGGTAGTGAGTTGTTTTGGAGGGAGAAAACACGAGTTTTAGCATGATTCTTGGGCTGAGGAGGTAGGTTCCATGCATACCCCCATTGAATATCAAAATATGCAAGCAGTGGTTTAAATTTGAGGAGGAAATAAAGCCTTTAGGTGGAGGAAATACATCAAAAAAAATTCTGCTTATTTCTTAAAAAAAACACAATCTCTCTGTCTCTCTGTTTTTCTTCAAAAATTGTTGTTTCCATCTCCACATTTGGTTTCCAAAATAAGCATAAACAAAATGACAGGAGGTTTTATGAGGAAGGAGCCCACCAACTCTTCCAGGCTCCATGCACATCCCCAAGTAGTGGACATATTCACAAGAGCAAATTGGATGAACTTTTTTGAGAAATTCCGAGGGTTTGATGAGGAAATTGCTCAAGAATTTTCCCACTCTTTGGTCCCTCACACCAGAACACATGCCACTATCACCTTTAGAGGTCTTTCCATGGAGATAACCCCTGAATTTATCAGTAGGGTCGCTACCCTTCCTCTTGGGCTGCCGTGGAGTAAGGATGAGAAACCAATTGGCCAGACTGCTAAGAAAAGCTTTTTCCAAAACAATGAAACCCCTGTAGAGGATAAAAATGGCATTATAAGAGATAACATACCATATCCTTGGGATGAGGTTAGCTACCAAATAATCAAATATATTTCCTGTGAGGGGAGGTACATCATTGTCTATGGTTACCACTTTAGAATCCTTCAAGAACTAAGGTATGGCATGGACACTCCAGCCCCTCAGAAGCTCAATATCCCCTACTTCCTCCTGCAGTCTCTCATTGACTCCAGCACTAAAGTTCAAGCAGGAAATTCAGAGCAGCTAGCTCACCATGGGTTAATCAAAATTTTAGTGGAAGAAGCCCTCCATACATTTACACTCCCTATAGTATGGGAAATCTTCTGAAACATGACAGTTGAAGATGACATAAAGACCCTAACCTATGATATCAGTTCTACTGGCAGTGAGGAGGAAGAGGAGAAAGGGGGAGAAGGTGAAAAACCTGGTGACTTAGCAGAACAAGAAGGGAAGGAGGAACAAACTAAGATAGAGGAGCAGAAAGTTGAAGAAACAGAGTAGGAAGAAACAGAGCAAACAGACACAAAAAAAGAGACAAAAGGAGGAGAAAAAGGGGCAGAAAAGACAGAACAAGAAGAAGTGTCCCCTGAGACTCTAAAAAGAGAGGCAACAACTACTCTCACTGCCCTCAGTACACCCATCAAGCCAAAACAATATAGGAAAAGGTAGACCTCCATGTATTTAAGGGCTAGGAAGAGCATAAGAATCAAAACAGGGTAACCCCAGCCTTCTTCAAAAGTGCCAATTATAATTGAAGATTCACCCTCTGCCCAAGGAAAATAATCCCCTTCTAAGGCACCTATCACATATGAAAGGGGGACTCCTAGATCTCCCACATGGAAAGAAAAGGTAGAACTACAGGACCCAAAATTAGTACTACAGGAGGCACAGACAATTCTATAGGAGACACTGTCAAAACTACAAGAGACCCAAAAGCTTGAGAAAGGGATAGAAGGACAGCCACAGGGAAAGGAGGAAGAAACAAAGCTACAAGAACTTGATCCCTAGCCTAGGCTTGGCTCCTACTACAATCTTCTTGAGGGGGGAAGAATAATTCCACAAAAATTTGCAATTCCACTATTCTTTGAATTAGAGAAAGAGAGAATAAGAACACATAGGTGGATGCAAATAGCCAAAGCCAAGGGAGTTGAGGATATTGGCCATATGGATAAGAAACTTAGAGAAATGGGTAGAGAGTTGAGTGCTATCAGACATAGAGAATCAATTACAAGAAGCCTCCTTGAAACTGAAAATGAATTGCTAAGGAGGCATTTGTAAGAAAAAGAGACCCAACCGGCATGCATGGCCAGCTGGTCCATGGAGGCATTGCAATGTAGAACACCAGCAAAATCCTATGGCATGTATCTCAAGGACCGATGGTTGTAATTTCAGATAAAGACTTTGGCACAAAGAGGCACAATGCCTTTCCAAGATTACAGGTAGTTTATGGACCTGTGTGACCAAAGCACATCAGAGGATAAGGCAAAGATGGCAGAATTCTACCTACATAACATGGCCCTCATAGACATGAATGTGTGGGACCCCAATGCTAGGCTAGGGGCCCTGCAACTAATGGGCATGGCCTCATGGATGAACCATGAAGAGTTAAGAGCAGTAGAAATAAGAAGGTTGATGATAAAAGAGCATAATGAACCATTAATGATAAGAGCTGAGCCATCAAATCCCATGGCACTCATCAGCACACATAACTTGCTCACCAATAATCCTCAAATTTCCCCTAGATATATAAGTGATCAGGCACAAGCCATTGCACACTTTGAGGATATGGAAAGGATACTTAGGGATGCCTGTGTGCATGCATGTATGAGGAGATGGAACACCTTACCACATAGTCTGGAGATCAGGGAATATCATTCCCCCATTAGGATGAAGAAGGCACTAAGGAGAGTGTCAATGTAAAAGCGCTCCATGCAGAGGCTGAAGGTCAATTATATTGGCCTAAAATTGAGTCCCCCACTACTGCTAGGCATGTTGGAAGGCAGAAGAGAAGAAGAAGAGCAAGAGTAGTGGGAAGAGATAGATAGGAAGGCAGGATTCTATGACAACGAAGAGGAGACCACATCAGAAGCATGGGATGCTAGGGAGGCCACCAGGGCCATAAAAGATGAGGAGATGGACTAAGTTGCTCAGAGGATGAGCAACACTTTCAGTAGGGGGTGATGATGAGCCTCATAAATGGGTAATTATATGGGCTCATTTTACCTTATAACCTATTCAAATCAACCTTTCTCTTAGCTTATTGTATGATTTTCTGATTATATTTATGCTTATAGAGTGAGTTGAGTTAGTTATGATGCCATGTGGTCTAAGATGTGTTTAATGCAGATTATTGATGAATTTTGAGGTCAAAGTCAAGGATCGAGTGGACAAATGGTAGCAATAAATTGAAGTGGACAAAGGAGAGGACTTATAGCAGGGAATATCCCTCATTCATTACTCCTCACTTCGAATTCCCCTTCATTCAACTTAGAGTACAAGCAGCCAAACCATGCACTAGAAGGCAGCCGAGCAAGTGGAGGATGACTGATGATTAGAGTTTTGGGAGCCAAGCCTCCCTAATTTTTAAGGAAGCTGTTGGTAGCTTCATTTGTATAATTAGAGAGGCCTAGGGCCTCGCTAGGGTTAGATTTTTTTTGGAATTTTGTTGTACTTTTGCTTATGTAAACTCTGCTCCAACTTTGAGCTTATTATTTTGACAGTTTCATGCAATCTTGTTATTGTTTTGGAAATAAAGATGAAATCCTTTTTGAGCTAGCACTGAGTTACCTCAAAGGGCTGAAGCTCTTGGGTTAGGGCTCAATCCAAGCAGCCAAGATCCTCATTACTTGTATTTGTATGTTTTATTCAGTTTGTAGATTAGGTTGCTGTTAGATGTATTTCTTTCATGGTTAAGAATAGGTTGCTTTTGGTGATTCAATAGTTTACTTGCATTTGTGCTTTCTGTAGCAGGTTAAGCGGTGATAAAGAAAAGATTCAAAATGCTAGGAATAGTGCCTTGGCCTCTCTTCCTCCCTTTGAGACCATGATTTGAGGCAAAGACCCTCTTTCTGCCCCAAAAACACAGATTTTCCTCATTCATAGGACTTCTAGTGTTTGCAGCTTTTTAGTTGGTTAATAGTCTAGTTTTGCTTTGCTTCAGAACTTCTTCATCATGCTCACTTCTTTATTTACAATAGTCTTCTTTCATGTTTTCCTTCCTTGCAGCATTTCTCAGCATTTCCTTTCACATATCATAGTTTATTTTGATGCAAAACTCTGTTTTCGTGGATGCACTTATTTCATTGCTTGCTTAATCTCATTGGTTGACTGTCAGTTGTTTATGCAATAGATATCTTCTAGCAGCAGGATAGCCTATTATCCATTCCATCCTCCATCTGATCCATGTCCTACAGGTCGCTCAAGTCTCCCCTCAATTTTGCCTTAGTTTCCTGCATTTTCCATAGAATTTCTCTCTTTCCTTGAGCAAATCCAATCATCTTTCTCTCTCCTAATGATTCTTGGTAGAGCCTAGGTGCCCTAACACCTCATTCCAACCTTCATACACCTTTTCCACCCACTCTCACACCTTTAAAACAGTGAAAACTGCTCTCGGCCTCCTCCTGTAGGCCTCATGTAGAACGGTGTTTTTCCTCCTGTAGATTTCTAGTATCCTCCTGTAGATTTTCTTGTAGGCTTTCTTTTGAAGGCCGATTATGGGAAAAGCTTCCAGAAGGCCACTTGAGACCTCCTAGGACCCATTCACACCATCCTACATCCTCTCAAGTCCCAAAACCACCCTTTAATGCCACCTATTCACTGCCACATTCACAAACAATAAATTACATGCATGTCAAATTCACATAAAAATACATAAAAATCCAAAAAGATGTTTTTGGCTCATTTACTTCCAGAAATAGCTTAGTTAGATGTTGTTTACTTCCTTGAGTAGGTAATGGCATTCTTTTCATGGTTTTCATAGTGCTTTCTGCAAAAGTAGGATTAGTTGGTTAGTTAGGATTTACTTGGTTTGCTTTACATTTCAGTCTTTCTCCTTTTTGCAGTTAGAGTAGTATCTGTAGAATAGTCTTTCTCTCCTTTCATTACATATAGAGCTTCTTCTGGAATCCATAGAAGTTGGCTCGATCTCCTAGTGATCTTGCACCGACTGACCAAGTGACAACCTACAGTAAGAACTAGTACTTGTGCATACAACACTATCGCTTCCAAGTTTGTTACGAACTACCGGGTTGTTAGTAGTAAAGTAGGTAGCCCAGGAGTTGCAGCATTATTGCTGCAATACTGGAGCTCACCAGTTACTAGGCCAGTGGCTTCGTGCATCCTCAGTCTGGTTTAGGGAACACTACCACCATGTGTTCTTCAATTTGGAGATCCACCCCACTCAACTTCGAATCTAACCCGGTCTCCCACACAAACATCATGAGAGAACCCATCTCATCAAAACTATCAAGAAATGGAAAAGCTAGGCTAAAAACATTGTCACAACTGGAAAAACCCATGCCATCGCAAAAAATAAACACATGGAATCCCATGTTTTGTCGCTTTTAACGACACTTGTAGCACAAATTCTTTTGGAGACATTGAAAAATTCCTAGAGATAGCCTCTGGGTTGATTGTAGACCAGTGCCAAGGACATCTTAAATAGAAGAGTGCATGGAAGATTTTCAATGGGGGCTTTCGGTTGCACTCCAATTATCATGTAATTAAAAGGATAATAAAGGGGATTGGTTCAATCATCCTTCATGAAGGTAAACTTAAGCCAACACATGGATCTGAATGCTCAAGGGGTAAATCAGGCCAACCTCAAAGAGAAATGCCTTGTTCATGGTGGCTAACACACAACAACGGGCAATCTGATCCAGATCTTGCAGGAAGGTCTCCAAGATCTAAAAGATTGAAATGGATCTTGTGGGGGAGGCCCCCAAGATTTGAAGAATTGCAATGCTAGAAAGAAAATGATAGAACACACAATAAATTAAACCAAAAAAACTTTTTATTAAAACCGATAATAACTATAAAGGCTACATTATGGCGGACCATCTGTCATTTTACAAAATGCGACTTGTTACTTATAGTATTTTTGAGTTACAATACCATGGGTCAATTCCATGGGTGAATGAATACCATGGGTGGATGTCACAATACCATGGGTCAATTCCATGGGTGAATGAATACCATGGGTGGATGTCACAATACCATGGGCAAATACCGTGGGTGGATGTCACTTTCCATACCATGGGTGGATAAATACCATGAGTGGATAAATACCATGAGTGGATGCCACTTATAATACCATGGGTAAATTCCATGGGTGGATGAATACCATGGGTTGATTCCATTTTCCATTCGGATCATTCCTCCCTCCTTAAGAAGCAGTGGTCCCCATTGCATGAAGTTCCCTCTTGCGAAGCCTTTGTTGAATATGAAGAGCCACTGAAGAGAAGGGTTTTATGTGGTTAACCCATAACCATGATGAATGAAGATTCGAATATAGAGATCCCCTATAATGCTTGTGACCAACTGTGATACTGACAGTGTGCGGCCTAGCAAATGGACTTTGATGAAGTGTGGGTTTGTGGATGACCCATAACCATGATGAATGAAGACCCGAGGATAGAAATACCCTGTAATACTTGTGACTAACTGTGATATTGACAATGTGCGGCCTAGCAAATGGACTTTGATGAAGTGTGGGTTTGTGGATGACCCATAACCATGAAAAAATAAGATCTGAGGATAGATATACCCTGTAATACTTGTGACCAACTGTGATACTAATAGTGTGCGGCCTAGCAAATGGACTTCGATGACAAGGATTTTGTGCAGTTGACCCATAACCATGATGTTGGTTGTTGATGAAGTAGCAGGTGCCTACATAGCTTGGGGTGGGAGGGCACGTCTCCAAAAAACCCAAGCCGAATGCTGCTATGTTGGAACTGATGAATCTGAAGCAAGTGCCTACTAAAGTGGGGTGGGAGGGCACGTCTCCAATGGGAACCCGCTCCGAATGTTGCTCTATAATTAAAATGGACATAGCTCGGTTAATATAACTCAGAATATTTATTATAACCTGTTTTTGTAAGTAAAAGGACCATTTTGCATCTTCCCATGCATTGGAAATCGTTATCTGGACACCCTAGAATCTCCGATTTGTGCTGCAATTTTTTCCGCCGTCACAAAAGTTCTGACAAAATAGTTGATTTTAAATAAGCGATATCTCCCACATCTGAACTCTGATTTGACCCATTTTTTTTTTGAAATTGGGTGATATTTCAAGAGGAGCTCAGATATACAATCATTTTTTTGAAATTCTGCACAAAAACTTCAAAATATGATAGGAGAGTCACTGCCCACTAGTTGTCAAGAAAAAAAATCTACAACATAGCTGATTTTAAACCAATGATATCTCCCTCATCCAGACTCTAATTTGGCTGATTTTATTTTTGAATTTTGGTATTTTTTCACAAGGAATCCAGATATGCTATTTTTTTTTTTGTAAATATTGTACCAAATGTTTCAGATCTGATCTGTAAATTCGCCGCCCAAAAAAAATTCCTGCAAAAAAATGAAAAAAGAAAAATTCTTCCTGCTTGGACTAAGAAATCACTATGTGGAGGTCGCACTACGTTCCTGAAGTTTGTTGAATATTGGTGCAAAAATTTGAAACTGAAATATGCATGAAACCCTCATTCCCATGGAATCGTACCCTGCTTTGATACCACTGATCCGGATCTTGGGGGAGGCCCCCAAGATCTAAAAGATTGAAATGGATCTCGTGGGGGAGGCCCCCAAGATCTAAAGAATCACAATGCTAGAAAGAAAATGGTAGAACACACAATAAATAAAACCACAAAGAAACTTTTTATTAAAACTGATAATAACTATAAAAGCTACATTGTGTTGGACCATCCATTCTTTTACACAATGCGACTTGTTACTTATAGTATTTTTCAGTTACAATACCATGGGTCAATTCCATGGGTAAATGAATACCGTGGGTGGATGTCACAATACCACGGGTCAATTCCATGGGTGAATGAATACCATGGGTGGATGTCACTTACAATACGATGGGTGGATAAATATCATGAGTGGATGCCACTTGCAATACCATGGGTAAATTCCATGGGTGGATGAATAACATGGGTGGATGAATACCATGGGTTGATGCCATTTTCCATTCGGATCACAGTCTTAATGTCAACATTGTAGTAACATGAAGAGGAGGAAAGAAAGGAGGGAATTCGATGCATAGGGCTTCCAACAGAATCCTGAGCAACAATGTTCCAACATAAATATAGAAGAGGGAGGAAATGAAAGAGTGGAAGGAGTGGAGTGCTAGTTAGGGTTTCAGGCCATATACCTCATGGGAACATTTGTCACTAAAAGCATAAGCAAATCTGGGCACATTACAGGTACTTAATTAAATCTGTAGCTAACATAGGTACTGTCACTAATTAGTGACAAATATGCAATCATGAACAAGGTTGAAACCTGCAACTTCACCTCACTATTTTGTAGAAAGAAAAACATATATGAAGTGGAATTTACAGAGGGGAAAACATTATGCGCATTGCCATGATTGGAATCACCAAATAGTTTCATTAATCTTCAGAATGAGTCCCATTCACCAGTCCATTTACATTCAGTAGTCCACTGCTCAAGTCCCTCATGAACAAGCATTTAGAACCAAAATGGAACCAAAGAATTTGGACCACTGCCGGTGTAAAATTCTAGAGCCCATATTAAGTGTTTCTCCCCCTTATTTATACAGAGAAGGGGGGCTTTGAATCCAAATTTTTCAAAATATCTCAGCCAAGGGCCAACTGTTTGATTGACTAGCTGCCTCGGTCTGCGATAACCCAGCTGCCCAAAGTGATTTCTAAGGGTTTGATTCCTTTCTTGAAAATAAACATAAATTACAAAATAATAGAAAAGGGGAAAACAAAAATATGATGGAGGAAGTATCCCTCTGCCATTTCTGAGATTGCCCCTGATCAGGCCGCGTCGTTGCCTTAGTGTGCTTCTCTTGCTACTCGATTGGTTCTAGTCGCTTTCATCTTAACTTCCCAACTTCTCCCCTCTCTGTAGTAGGTAGCGATTTACTATGTTTGCTTGTCACAGAGCAACAACAGAGTTCGTCTAGGCAGTCCTTTGCATTTATGACAGAGTGGAGCTCCACGATGAGGCATTAAGTATTCCTGAGTCCCCATATTTTCATTTACTTTGTATTCTTTATGATGAACATGCTACTGAATATACGCCGAAAAACACCCTCGCCATCCCACTGAGCGGAAGTGAAATAGACGTTTTAATGTTCGTTGATCTGGGTCATTGATCCAGGCATGCTGGTATCACAATCACAATATAAGGGAGGGCCTTTTTACCATATTTCATAGTGCTTGCTAATTTTTCGGATGTGAAACTCCAGTGAAGCATGACACACATAAAATATCGCATCCGAAACCAAGACTTGTATATCGCCACCGGAAAGTGAAAAGGGACTTTAACACTAATTTTATGGTGATTTCCCAATATTCCGGACATGAAATTTCTCAAAACCATAATTCATAACCTTTCAGGTCCATCGCAATCAAAATTCGGAAGGGAGTTCAGTGGAGGAGGGAGTTAAGTTTTGTGCGATCCCTATTGCAATATCGCAATCGGCGGGGGGAGGATTTATCGCGATTGGCAGAGAGGACCTTATCGCGATCGGCAAGAAGGTGGAAATATCAGGATGGATGGGGAGGTGGAAATATCGCGATCGACGGGGAGGACCTTATCTCAATCAGCAGGTGGAGAAGGGGATTAGATATGACAATCGACGAGGAATTTGCGATATGCGATATTAGTGGAGAATTTGCAATAACGTTGTCGTAGTGTTTTCCTCTCAAAGATGTACGAAAAGAACCCACTTAAGACTATGGATGACAAACAGTCTCAACAATATAAATGGTTGCTAAACATTGTAGATTTGCAACAAAAAAATAAAAATAAAAATAAAAAAAAATAAAATAAAAATTGTCAAAGTCCTGAGCTATGCCATAATCATAGTTAAACAACAAAAAAAATAGTAATAACTCCAATCATCCAATGAAAACCAGATATGCAAAGAATAGTTTTAATTATAACACATGTGAAGGGAACAAATAAATGTTATCAGTCCCCCTCTATGGGATGGGTTCTTGGCTATCCTCAAACGTCTTTGTCTTTTTAATAGAGTCTCTCTCATCTATAATGTGTAAACCCAACAAATGAAATGTTTGAACTCAATGGGAAATCAAATGGAAGAAAAATGGGGGTGGACAATGAAAATAATCAGAGTTACAACAGTGAGTGCAACAATGAAAATAATCAAAAGTGAATAATGAATGGAAAACCCTTCTATTTATAACAAAATATTGAGTTATCCTCGAATAATGAGGAATAATAAAATATTATTAACCCCATTCTTCGAATAACCACTTGTAATATTTTATTATATTTGGTTAGGAGGGGAAAAGTATTTAAACTTTTATTTAGAAATGATAATTAAATAAATGATTTATTTATCATCTTAAGAAATTGGTTAAGGAATACTAAACAAATAATGATTTATTTAATTATTGCTAAGGGAATCAAATTTGACAAGGAATAATAATTAATTAGTGGTTAATTAACTATTCTAAGAGAAAAATAAGATAATTAATAATTTATATGTTAATGTTTCATAATTGGGTCAAATATGACAATGAATAATAATTGAACAATGGTTTAATTAATTATTCCTAGAAGAAAATCAAATAAATAGTGATTTATTTAGTTATTCTTCATGGGTTTAATTATAAATTACTTAACAAAGGTGGTTTATTAAGTAATTTATGATTGGCTTCTCATGGTGTACTTCGATCCATCTAGTAAATTAGGCTAGATGATCAATTTTTTGGTGATAACAGACTGCCCCCCAATGTACGAGTGTTAGGAGCAAAACGTATGACCGAAGTACGTTGTAAAGACACAATCACTAGGCAACAAAGTGGAGAGAGAGAGAGAGAGAGAGAGAGAGTGTTGGGTCCCTATAATACTAGTGATTACCCCATTACTATGGTAGTTATACCCCTTATTTATATTGTTGTGCCCC
>APFE030266029.1:215441-287863 GCA_000404065.3 Pinus taeda | reverse complement strand
ATATATAGAAAGAAGGTCTTGTCATTTGTATCATCCAAGAATTGTTCATTTGTGTAATGTAAAGGAGGTTTCCCCCTTGAAGAGGCTTATTTTGAAGGCGTTTATCTATCTTTTCTATCTTTTTGTGAGCTGGTTTCATAACAAAACATAGGAGAGACACCCACAAATGGAGGAGGTCCTGGGGGGTTGGATCAAGAGGGCTCAACTGGGATGGCAACAACAGGGTGCTGAGGAATTTTTCTGTTGATCGGATGTACCAGACTGCTTAAGGGTAGTCCGTGACGCTTGTAACATGCAAACACTCAAAGAGTTAGGCTCTGATACGAGAGGGGGAGGACCAAGGAAAGCACCCAACAATGAGGAATATTTGTAGATTCTGGGTGAAACACTGGTGAGAGGAGTTGGAGACTGCTTATTTGACATTAATGAGATAATGGAATTGGGGGAGGTCACGGATGCCAACTCGTAGTAAGTCAATTGATCGATGGTAACGATCTTCCCTTAGTGGGGGAAGCACATCTTGTGGAACACCGCAGATGCGACGGATGGCATGGAACATGTGTCATTACGACCTAAGAGAATGTTGTAATCCAGAGGGGCATCAATAACCTCAATGTCTACGTGGAGAGTCTTGCCTGCAAGAGTCACTGGAAATTTGCGGTACATGCCAAGAGGCTGGGAGGAGTGTCAGTACCAAGCACGCAAAGTGATGGTGGAGGGGGACAACTCAGGTGACTCAAGTTGTTTCCAAATGGCAGTGGACATCACACAGGTTGATGCACCTTCGTCAATAATGCATCGGGAGATGCTGGAATTACGGACTTATACTGCTATCTAGAAAGCAACGAATGAAGGAAATTAGGTATGTTCTCATGTATCAACAGGGAAGACAATCAAACGATCGTCAGAAGGATCTACTGCACCCAAAGAAGTTAGTAGAGATTTCTTTTGAGATGGGAACGACTGGATTACTTCCACGTCGACATGGTGGCAGGTGATTGTGCTAAGTCATCTACTATACTGTATGTATGGGAAGCTTGGTTAGAAACCGCATTACAACGTAATGGTCCCTTGGGGATCTTAGGGATGGCCTCAACTTTAGGTTGAGTTATATGTAACATATCATTTGGTGTCGTAAGAGGCTCAATAGATGCTTTGGTTTTGGGCTCAATGGCCGACAAAGTCGTTGGCTTGTCATATTGACGCAACCGAGTTTGCAGGTTGATATAAGAGGGATTAACCTCATCATAATTTATCATAAGGATTTGGTAGTCACCAGGACCAGAAGGTTGGGGGTGGGTTGCTTGACTTGGCTGAGGTTGAGCAACAACAAATCCTTGTTGAGGGAAAGGATTTGTAAGAACTACCAGTTGAGATGGCGCAGGATTTTGAGGTGATTATTCCCCTCTAGAAGTTGCTTGAGCTTCCCACATTAGGTGCATCTAGGGTAAGAGAGGACACTCATGTGTATAATGGCCATGTACACCACAACATTCACAAGGCTTGTTCATACGAATAACCTTGTTCTGCCTGGGCTGACTACCCTGTTACTGGTTGCTGGTTTTAGGTTGGTTCCCCTGGGGTTCATTTGGTTGATTACCTTGATTACCCTGGTTACCCTTGTTACCTTTACCCTTATTTTTTTCTTCGAATTTTGGGGACTGGTCGCACTGTAGTGTGGAAACACTTGACCCTGGGGGGGGGGGTGTTGCTGTGGCTGAGGATGCATGGGAGGCTACGATGCTAATGCTTGAGGGGCTAGAGCGCTCAACTGTGCATAAGGAGGAGAAATGATTTGATAGATAGGTTGGGGCCCTGAAAACATGTTGCTAGCAGGAGGGACATGAGTGTTAATGGAACTGGTGCCCCCTGCGGATAGCCATAACCTTTCTAAGTCTATGATGAAGGATGGGAAAGGGTTCCAACGATATCGTCAGCGACGTGAGATGCCCCTGGTGCATTGGCACTTCCAAGACAAGGAAGGTCTGGAATGACGGTATAGACATAACTAAATTGCACATAAATTAGGTCATATCTTAGAGCGATTGAGAGAGCTTCTTCCTCGGTTTGTGGAAAATGGGTGGCGACATCTTTTCCAATGGGTGTTAAAAGGCTCCTAAGAAACCAATCTAGATAGATACTGTCTTCGAAGGGCATGGCACGACATGTGCTCCTCCTTTGACGTCACTCTTGAACATGGTCGGAATGGGGAGTGGTGGAGGACTGATGAAATGAGGTCAATAACTCTGTACCAGTGTCTTATTGAAGAGTTAACTGGAAATATGAGAGGAACGCTTTAGGAAAATGGAATGAGATGCGGAAAGCTAGTTTACATACCATTTTGTAGTGTGTCCAGTGAGTGTGCGTTGGAAGAGCCGAAGATGAATGGATTCATCGGTAATGGAGTTGGACGAACACCACATGTGGAAGGAGTGGACATGGTTGGTAGGATCATCTCCAACATTACCTTCAAACTTTGGGATGTCTAAGGGAAGTTCAGTTGACGTATTAGGACAACCAACATCGTGGTGTATGGGGTCATTTATCAACTGGCTAAAATTTGGTAGACTTAACCCACCCATTAAAGGGAGCATAGGGGCTGCCAAAATGGTTCCTAAGACTATTTCACTTGATTTGACCACCAAGTTAGAATCAAAGCCAACACCAGGTTGGGTTCCTGCACCAGCTGTGGCTCCAGACATGGTGATGATATGCAGTGAAGGAGGCTTAGAATCAAATGAGGAATCAGATGAACCAGGAGAAGAGTCGGTATGGGGACTCAGAGCGGTATGAACTCAAACCCGACGAGGAGGGGTAATATGCCTAAGCGGAAACTAGGGGTGAAGGCCTAATAGTATCCATGACAAACGCCTTGGTGGCGCAATGGTGGTACGACACACGTGACTCAAAAATGGTGAAGGGAGATCAACAATATGCCTTTGTCTCAATGAGGGGAGATAAATTTATTATGTTAAGTCTTGGCTTGGCGGTGTAAACCAAAGACCCTTTGCTTAAGGTGTGCTTGTGTGTGCAAGTGTATTTATTGATTAAGCCCAGATCGTGTTTGTAAAAAAAGAAAAAGGCTTGTTGAAAATAAACTGAAATTAACAACATAAAATGAATAGAAAAAAATTAAGTAAACCCCACCCAAACTGGGTTTACAAACACTGTGCTGGTTGGTAGCTAAATCGACGGAAAACACACTAAAAAGGTCAAGATATCTAATTTTCGGTGTGGCTGGGATCAAATGACACTAGGCTACTAGAAAGTGGTGTAGCAACAATAACAAACCAAAGAGGAAGATCGCTGCAAAAATATAGGGAGATGGGTGAAAAACCTAGGGAAACCGATGGGACCCTAAGGCAAATGACCAAACAAGGTTTAAAATGAAATTATGGATCGACACAACCTATCTTTGGAGATCTAAAATAGAAGGGGACATATTTGGAAAATATGGCTAAAAGTGTTGCAGAAACTCAGACTACTCACTTAGTTAAACTCCTCCTATAAAGGTGGAAGTGTACTAGAAGCCCTAGGGGGCTAAATTCCATTTCAACAAGTAAATCAGAGTATATCAAGGCCAAAGCGAGATGAGACAGAGGTCAAACAACCCAATAGACAACTCTCGGATAAACTTAGAAACAAATATGATAAAAATGCAAAAAGCCCTAAAATCACAGGTATTGACCTGTTTTCAGGTGGGATCACACTTTTTGGTTTGAAAGGTGCGCTCTGGACACCAGATTGCACTTTTTGGGCGAAAAAATGTGATTTTTGCTCCTTTATTATCAGTTGGAAAATCTAAGAAAAAACTGCCGTCTCTGTCGCAGCTGGTTCCTGTGACCTGCGGAAAAGACCAGAAAACTTGCGGAAGTCAGAATTTTAACAAATCTAGGGTTAAAAAGCTAGGAAACATTAAGAAATTGAAAAAAGAAAAAACCCTAAGCTGAAAACCAAAGGTCACCTAGGTTTCTGGATATGAAGTATAAAACCAATGGAGTCACTAATTTTGTTGTAGTGTTTTCTTCTCAAAGATGTATAAAAAGACCCCACTTAAGACCGTGGATGACAAACAGTCTCAACAATATAAGTGGCTGCTAAACATTGTAGATTTGTAACAACTGATAGAAACAAAACCTGCCAAAGTCCTGATCTATGCCACAATCATAGTTAAACAACAAAAAGAAACAGTAATAACTCCAATCATCCAACGGAAACTAGAGTCCCCCTCTATGGGATGGGTTCTTGGCTATCCTCAAACTTCTTCAGCTTTTTGATAGAGTCTCTCTCCTCTATAATGTGTAAACCCAACAAATAAAATGTTTGAGCTCAATGGGAACTCGAATGGAAGAAAAATGGTGGTGGACAGTGAAAATAATCAGAGTTACAGCAGTGAGTGCAACAATGAAAATAATCAAAAGTGAGTAATGAATGGAAAACCCTTGTATTTATAACAAAATATTGAGTTATCCTCGAATAATGAGCAATACTAAAATATTATTAACCCCATTCTTGGAATAACCATTTGTAATATTTTATTATATTTGGTTAGGAGGGAAAAAATATTTAAACTTTTATTTAGAAATAATAAATAAATAAATGATTTATTTATCATTTCAAGATTGGTTGAGGAATAATAAACAAATAATGAATTATTTAATTATTGCTAAGGAATTTAGTCAAATTTAACAAAGAATAATAATTAATTAGTGATTAATTAATTATTCCTAGAGAAAAATAAGATAATTAATCATTTATCTGTTGATTTTTCATAATTGAGTCAAATATGACAAGGAATAATAATTGAACAATGGTTTAATTAATTATTCATAGAAGAAAATCAAATAAATTGTGATTTATTTAATTATTCTTCATGGGTTTAATTATAAATTACTTAACAAAGGTGGTTTATTCAGTAATTTATCACAGCGAAAGCAATTTTACTATGGTAAAATTGGCTTTACATGGTGTACTTCGATCCATCTAGTAAATTAGGCTAGATGATCAATTTTTTGGTGATAACAATCGCAATCGGTGGGGTGTTGGTTGATAAAAGGTGCCTCTTAAACTCCTAATTATCTTCACATTAATTATCAATCCGGGCAAGTCTTTCTATTTCAAGAGTGTACACAGTATGTGGCGGTTATTTAACTCAGAGAGTAATGTCTCTAAATTGCAATATAGATCTTTTAAATACAAGAGTAAACAGATGCAACAAATAAATTCTAATTGCAACTAAAAGAAAACTCAATCCTTTAATGAAATCAAATCCTACAACAATTCAGGTAACAACAATAAGCAATTCAAGTAACAACAGTATCAGTTAAGAGTACAACAATGATAACTCTTCTCTTAGAAACTGATTGAATTTAAATCAAACAGATTACTCTGTAAAACAACGATGATATCAATATGAGAGCCTAACAACAATAGTTAATACTCATTACAGTTGATTGCATCGAGCATGATATTTATCTAGGAAACTCAATCCAAAGCGAGAGGTGACTAATTAAACAACAATGTTGTAAATCATATAAAGCAAATCTATTCTGTCAACGCAAAGAAATGACGAACAACAACGAAATAAAATAACAGAAAGCAATAATACTATCAAACTGTCACACTTGCAATAATTGAAAATATATGACACAGGTGAAGCAATGAATTCCACCGGAAGCCGGGCCCTTAGCTGCCAGCCTACGCTGCTGGTTATTTCAGACAAATGAAAATAAAAACAACTCCTCTTATGTATTAATCATGAAAGAGTATTACAATGTATTTGCGTTCTTTGCTACAGTGAGAGTCTGTAATTAAGAATTATAATAATAATAACAACCGTCCTCCCCTTTCTGCTTACAATCATTGCCTTTTATAATGAGAAAGGGGTAAAAAGATAAATGGTAAAAGTGATCCCTCACGATCTCTTGATCCTTAGGGATTCGCGCAATTTTCTAACTTCAGACACCTTTCCCTTCTCATGCTGATCCTTGCGATTTGTTTTGGTCTTATATGTAACTACTGTGCTCCTTCCTTAGCTTGCTGCTTTTTCGCTATTCCTTGGTTAGGTAATAGCAGTTGTCCCTTTTCGTACTTTTCCTGCATAAATAAGGATAATAATCAACTAAGTCGTAACCGCAGATAATTTCTTCATTCTTACCATAATTCTTTGATATATTAACATATTAGGATGTAGAAGGGATATAAATAAAGGAAAAAGATGATGAGATAAATATCATATGCATACCTTTTCCATGACTCAACATACTCCCCTGCTTACCCTTTTTCATGTCCTCATGAAAAGCAAGTAATTTGTACGCAGAGAAGTTAGAGAATAAGCTGGAGAAGGAATGTTGTAAAGCGGTCTAAAGCCATGGTTTTTGGCCAAGAGCTCAAGGATGGGCCCTGTCTGCCCTTCAGGTAATTCATATATAGATTTATAACCTTCGGCAGGATACCAAAAAATAGGGCTACGGAACTGGAAACCTAGCCAATAATGACCTTCCCTTAAGATGAGGTTGTTGTCTGCAGCAAGCTTAATTTTTTTATAAATTGAATGGCTCCCTGTTTTGTACATTACTATTAGAAACTGTGCACCTAAACTTGGCTGCAACCAAGGAGCTTTCCTGAATAGAGAGGAAGTATTCTACTCTCTTCTGGACAATCCCTTTCTGAATGGGCCCCAAGATTTTGATTACTCCTTCCCTTTTCATCAAACTTTTGTTATTGGCCAACATTTGTAACGGGTGTTTTGGTTCACCTCTGACCTAAATGTCTAGTCCATTTTCCTGCCTCTGGAACGTGTTATAAGCCTTGAACCATTTCAATTGATTAACACCGAATGAAATGAAAGCCTGGAATTGCACATCCCCCACAAAAGGACTGGGGTTCTTTTTAATTTCTTCCTCTAATACAAAATTATGTAAGTAAAATTCACATAGCAATCTGTGAACTTTTACCCCATGATGTTTGCAACAGTTTATGAAATCCTCAATTGTTTTCAAATCTATTGTTGGCTGGGGATCTACATGCCAAGACATCAGTGTACAATGAGTAAATAGTATCCATTTGACTCATGACCTTCTCTAATCTAAGCTTCATTTTCTCAGTTCTCTCTTCTGCCTTTCGGTATTTACTAAATGCCTCACTTTCTGAGATGTTCATGTCCCGAAGTTGCTTTTGTAATTCCTGATATTTTTTCTGGGAGACAGTTTCCAACTCAAACCGTTCTATGGTAAGCCGAACCTAGGCTAAATCTTCTTGAAGATTCACTATACCGGGGTCGTTTCTCGTCATGGTATCTCTAGCTTGTGTATTTGTTTGTGTACTCGTGCTATGATAATGGATGTTGATTGTATGTGTTTCTTTGCTGTAGGAGGCCCAAACCTCTGTCTAGGTAGATGTGCTGTAGGAGGGTGCCATCTCTGTCTGAATGGCTAAGTCATGAGAAAGTATAGCCTCTGTTTGGGTAGTTGTTTCTAAAAATGTTGCATGTTGTTCCCTAACAAGTTCAGTGAGTATGGGCTCAGTTTGAGTCCCTGTAGCTTCTATTTCCTGCAATTCAGTTTGGATGACTGCGTTTACTGTTTCTGGGGTTTTTTCTGGATGTTTCCCTGCTGATAACTCCCTTATTTTTCGTTCGAGCTTCTTCACTGTTTTCCGCAACCTCTGTTGTTCCTTCCTGAGTTTTTTAATTGTGGCTCTGTTCTTTTTAGGGGGAGCGAGTGTTTTGCTAGTCGTTTCTGCTCCTAACAAGCTTGGTTGCTCGTCTTGACTTTGCTCTAAAATAACTGTGTCCCCAAATTGATTGTCATCTTCTTGGTACATCTCCATATCCTATGTTTGGTCTATATTTTCTATATTTAGGTCTACCTGGCTGGGTTCTTCTAAGGGTATATCGCCAGGTTGGCTTGCCTCTTCGTGAGTGACTTCTGCCCCTATTTCTTCTTCACAAATTACATTTTCTGGTATGCTCCTATTGTGGTCAGAGTTTTCTTCCGATTAGGTTGCTCTAATGTCAAAATTGAGCAGGCTTTCGGGCTGTATAAATTCATTCATATTTGCCAAAATTTGGGCCAATTCGATATCATGTAATAAGTCTCGCGGGGGACTTGTATTTGGTGTTAAGGGGAGTTCCTGTTTCATTTCTTTCCTCTTCAATAGAGTGCTCTGTTTCCTCCTCAAATTCTGACTCCTGGTCATCCCGTCCTTCCAACTGTAAATATTGCTCATTTTCTAGACTAGATAGTTCTATGGGTTGGCTGATGCTACCCTGGGGATTTTCAGTTGTTCCCAAGCTTGTCCTTAATCTGGCAGAGTGTCTGCATTTTTGTGGAATGTTTACTGTGCGGGTAATCCTCTTCCTTTTTGGAACAGGGTTAGGAGCAGATAAAGATAATCCCCTTTCTATGGCAAATATTAATTATTCCCAACTTATTTGCTGCTGGGCGAGGTTGTAGCTAACTATCAGCTTAATTAAACAATGATGACTTACAACTGTTTCTATGTGTCGGGATTTTATTATTCTTTCGGCAGAATCATGCAACAAGATATTAAAATATGTAGGTAGATTCACTGAACATTTTTGTTTCAATACTGCTAATGGTTTAAATTGACGCGGCCTTACCACGTCTTTTCGCCCGTCACATGTAACGAAATTCTGAATGACTTTGGCTAGTTATCCCCACGGTTCTCCAAGGGATGATGGTCGAACTCCTTTTCCTTTGATGATAAGCTTTTGCCCTTCATCTTTAAAGGATACAATGGCATCCTACAGCTTCAGTCGTTTATTCATCCACACGGGTCCTTCGGCTGGTAATTTAGAAACCTATACAATCATAGCATCTGATACTGTGATTCATCTGCCCCTCACCATAGACTGGCCATCCTATAAATTCTGTAGGAATTCAACAACAATTGTTTCGTTGGGTTACTGAAATTGTGTGAAGTATGCAACCCACCTGTCTCGGACTAGAATTTCTCTGGTGGCATCGGAAACAACCAGTATCAGCGGCTCCCTGCGCACTGTTCTTCCTCCCATATTGCTTGAGTTCTACACATTGTAAGCTTAGCATAGGTAACACAACAATAGATAGAGCCAACGATGGAACAACAAGTTGTTATAATTGTTATATCGGATGATACTTTTTCAACATAAATACCGTTAAAGACTTTCTATTATGGAATGTCATATAGTCCGACGTAACCAAATAAAGGACTGACACACATGCGTAAGTATTTTGGGAGTCACCCTCGCCCCCCTTTGAAATGATAGGTCGTCTTCGACCGAATGAATGAAGGAAAATCATGCCGGTGGCGACGTACATGGATGATGGAAGTGGTAAGATATGCCTATTTATGAAAGGATCACAAGAGATATCAGAGTGCTGAAATCAATGCATATACGATAATTATAAATTAGTGAGGAGATGCTGTGAGGTGATTTCGAAAAGGGAAAAAGGACATCTGACACCAAAAGATACTTTACCATCATCATTCCACTTAAAGCTTATTATGGTTGATTTTTTTAGAAGATATCCATGTATAAAGGTTCAACATAAATTAGGAACATAATCGCTATGTAGTAAAGATACCAAATAAGGAAAGGGACTTATAATAACTATTAATGTTGGAAATATGACTTCAATACCATCAACAGAGCTTTTGTTGCTTGCAGGCATCTATAGCCTCGACAAAGTTTCTTTCTAACCCTTTGGAACCATGGTCCTTTATGTATAATAGGGAAAGTGCATTATGATATCAGAGTGGAGACCAATTTGCTCGCTTGGTGACCAGATGAACACATTTCCATTCACTAGGAAGGAGCAAAAGGTGGGCAGGCCGGCTCATGATGAGACCTCCCGTTCCAAGGATTTTTTATTTCTTGATTCATCCATTGGATCATATCCCTGGTGTGGTGGCCATAGTGGGAATGCCACTTTGCTGCTTCCTTATGATCATGGTAGGTTGGCTCGTGATGAGACCCCTATCCTCCATTTGTAAACAAAATCATACAATTGTTAATAAACATATATATGTGTGTGTGTCTGTGTGTGTGTGTATATATATATATATTTATTATTTTTTTGTTTTTTGAACAACACTTCCTATTTATACATAGAGGGTGGCTCAGCACTCCTTAGGACTACGAATGGCGGAAGAAGTCTAAATATATCAAATAGAAGAAAGTGTGCCCTTAACCTTATTTGATGATAATGAACATAGGGAGTTATAGGGTTTAGGGAAGAACCATCATGGTACAAGTAATCAATCACTTTTATTTATAATGGAAATGAGGATAATGAAGTGATATAGATGGTTGTGTCCTTTCTTTTTCGATCAATACAAAGCAATCTTGTTTAAAGATGATAATATTCAATACTTGCTTGTTCCAGTAATCCTCAGATTTGTATCCTTTCATATATATTTGTACCCTTGTGTGTGATAGAGGATCATAAAAAGTGATAATATTCACAAAGTGCTTATTTCCTAAAGAAAACCTCACATAAAGAGTGTTGCTCCTTGTCGGGAACAACAAGAAAAGACACACAAAAAGGTGATGTTCCTTAAAGGGAACAACAATTTTTCCCTGTAAGGAACAATGAATAAAAAATACACGTAGATGGTGCTGTTCCATGTCGGGAACAACAAAAGGATATATACATGATGGTGTTGTTCCTTATAGGGAACAACAACTGTTCCTTAGGAGGAACAGCAAGAAGAAAAACTACACACCGAAACTGTTGTTCCTCAGAAGGAACAACAACTGTTCCTTAGAGGGAACAATAGCTATTCCTTATAAGGAACAACGAAAAGAAAGAAAAATAATTTGACGCGAAATTGTTGTTCCTTAGAGGGAACAACAACTGTTCCTTAAATGGAACGACAACTGTTCCTTAGATGGAACAACAGAAAAACAGATGCAAACGAAACTGTTGTTCCTTAGAGGGAACAATGGCTGTTCCTCAGAGGGAACAACAACTGTTCCTTAAAGGGAACAACAACTGTTCCTTAAAGGGAACAACAAGAAAACAAATCCAAACAAAACTGTTTTTCCTTAGAGGGAACAACAAGAAAACAAATCCAAACGAAACTACTGTTCCTTAGAGTGAACAACAACTGTTCCTTCTAGGGAACAACAAGAAAACAAATCCAAATGAAATTGTTGTTCCTTAGAGGGAACAATAGCTGTTCCTTCGAGGGAACAACAACTATTCCTTAAAGGGAACATCAAGAAGCTAATACACACGAAACTCCTGTTCCTTAGAGGGAACGAAAACTATTCCTTAGAGGGAACAACAACTGTTCCTTAAAGGGAACCACACGAAAATCAAATATATAGGGAACTGCTGTTCCCTAGAGGGAACGACAACTGTTCCTTAGAGGGAACAACAACTGTTCCTTAAAGGGAACATCGAAAAGAAAATACACAAAATTGTTGTTCCTTTGAGGGAACGACAAAAAGAAAATCCATAAAAACATTGCTGTTCTTTAGAAGGGACAGTAGCTATGCCTTAAAGGGAACATCAGCTGTTCCTTAGAGGGAACAACAAAGGAAAAGTAGAAAAAGATAACTTACATACAATTTATACAAGCAAATTCAATCAAAATAGAAATAAAAATTTATGTACAAATTTAAAAAACAAATGAATTGTTTACTGGGTCGATGCTGAGGACGGGTTGCCCTCCTTAGCAAGAATTTGTATGGTGGAATCTTCCCGTAATTGTTGGCAAAAGGACTCCCTGTTAAGCGGTTTGTGATAGAGTCATACTCGATGTATATTCGCTTTAAAAGAGTAGCTAGACCCATCAATGGTGGCTAATGTGAGGGTGCCATTATCATGCACCTTTTGTATCTCATAAGGTTCTAACCATCTGGTCTGGAGTTTTCCCGAGAAATCCTGGAACCTAGAATCATACAAGAGTGCCCAATCTCCTTCGTGGAAGATCTTCTTTTTGATAAGGGCATCATGCCATTTCGCTCTTTGTTGTTGGGTCAGTGCAGTGTGCTGAAGTGCTGATAGCTGGATTTCATCCAATTCATTGATTTGATGTAGCCTATTAATCTGTGCTTCATTTAAGTCCAAGCCTACCTCCTGAGCTATCCTCAATGTCTGGATTTCAAATTCAATTGGGAAGATAGGTTCTTTGCCAAACACTAGTTGATATGGGGAATATCCCGTGGTATTTCTCCATGTCGTGCAATATGCCCATAGGGCTTCTGGCAATTGGGTAGCCTAGTCACGTTTATGTGATGCAACTGTCTTTGTGAGTATTTCCTCAATCACTTTATTGGTGCTTTCTACCTGGCCATTTTCCTGCAGATGGTATGGAGTCGTGATTCTGTGCATGATATGGTGATTCTTTAATGTTGCAACAATCTTATGGCCTATGAATTGTGGCCCCCCATCCGTAATTACCTCTCTAGGCAAGCCATATCGCACGAATAGTTGGAAAATAAAGTGGATTACCGAGTCCTCTGTTGTGCTTGGTAGTACCTCTGCCTCCACTCATTTAGTCACATACTTTGTTGCAACTAATATATATGTCTTTTGATTAGATGATGGGTTTATTGGACCGATGAAATCTAATGCCCATCACTCAAAAGGTTCAATGACTTCTGTGGGTGCAGGGGCATCTCATCAGACTGCCCAGTGCGTCCCATCCTTTAGCAACTGTCACATGTCTAGACAAACTTCTTGGCATCTTTAAAAATGGTGGGCCAATAATAGCCCATCTGTAAGACCTTGTGACCAGTCCTGCGATCAGCAAAATGTTCGTCGCAAGGCCCATCGTGGCAAGCTTTCAGGATGTCAAAGATCTTGTCTTCCCTGACGCATCTTCTAATGTGCATATCGGCCCCTGTATGAAATAAATAGCCTCCGATCCGAGAGAATCACGTGCTGCGTTGTACTATTTGTTTTCTTTCATTAGGCGTTAGGTGCTTGGGTAACTTGCCCACTGCCAAGTAATTTGCGACATTCGCGTACCACGGTGTTTTCACGGTTACAGCAAATAAATGTTCCTCAGGAAACTGGTCTTCTACTGCTACCGAGTCATCTGTCTTTGGTATTTGTGAAAGGAAGTCTGCTACTAGATTTTCTTTTCATGGTCAATCTTTGATAGTAAAATTGAATTCCTGCAAAAGAATCAACCATCTTGTCACTCTTCCATTTGTAATAGGTTTATTAGCTAGATATTTAATAACATAGTGATAAGTGTATAAAACCGCATGGTATCCTATTTTATAATGTCTTAATTTATTGATAGCATAGATTACAGCCAAAAATTCTTTTTTCAGTAACAATATAATTTAATTCAGCAAGAGATAGATTTTTGCTGATATAGTATATTGCATATGGCTTTTTATCTTCCTCCTGGTCCAGAACTGCTCCAATGGTTGTGTCTGAAGCGTCGGATGAAATCTGGAATGACAAATCCCAGTTTGGGCCCCTTAATACTGGGGCTATTGGTACAAGCCATTTTAAATCTCCAAAATCACTGTCACATTCATCAGTCCAAATGAAATCAATATTCCCTGTTAATGCATATAACGGTGTAGCAATCTGAGAATTTTTTTTTTATAAATCTTCTATAATAGCCAGAAAATCCCAATAAACTGCGTACCTTAGTTTGTGTGGAAGGGGTAGGTATTAAAAGAATTAGCTGAATTTTTGCTGGATCTAGCTGGATTCTAGCTGTTGAGATATAGTGACCCAAGATGAGGCCCTCGGTCATCATCATGTGGCATTTTTCATGGCTTAAGCAGAGTCTGGTGGCAATGCATCTTTGCAGAACTTTCTCTAATGTTTGTAATGCTTTCTCGAAGTCATCTCCGTAAGGTGTAAAGTCATCCATGTACACTTCGAGCCCTTCATTTATAAGATCTGAAAAAATGCTGATTATAACCCTTTAGAATGTGGTAGGTGCATTGCACAGCCCAAAAGGTAAGACCCTGTAAGCAAATGTTCCCCAAGGGCTGGTAAAGGTAGTCTTATCCTGATCTTCAGGGGCAATTTGAATTTGATTGTATCCACTGAAGCCATCTAGGAAAGAAAATATTTTTTTCCTGCCAAACTGTCCAAGACCTGGTCAATGAATGGAAGGGGAAAATGGTCTTTTTGGGTTGCTTTATTAAGCTCTCTATAGTCAACACATATACGCCACTTTCCATTCTTTTTCGGCACCACTACTAATGGAGAGACCCATTTGTTGTCAGATATTGGGTAGATGAAGTTTACATCTAACAATTTTTGTAGTTCAGCTTTAACAATATCTCTAAGATGAGGATTTAACCTCCGTTGAGGTTGTTGAATGGGCCTGGCATATTTCTCTGTATAAATGTGGTGCATGTATAATTGGGGATCAATCCCTTTCATGTCCAGCTAATCCTATGCAAAGGCCTCTTTATATTTTCTCAGGAGTTGAACAAGCTTTTGCTCTTGGTCAGTAGTTAGATTTTTGTTAATATTCAAAGTTTTTCCTGGCTCAATTTCTATGGTTTTGCTGTTATAAACATAAGTTGTTGGTATTGATTGATCGTTAATATCTTTTAAGGGATCTTCTTCTATTTCGTTATCGAGGGCTACTTTGATCATGTTACTTTTTAGATGGGATATGACATATGGTTGGTTAATGTAAATGTTAATGATGTCATCTTCTATTTGATCCTTAAATTCGAGAGCATCTTCTATATTTAGAAGTGATCTAATGTTTTCAGTTAGATATGATACAGGTTGTTCTCTGGTTTTGATTATTTTTAAACTTGGATGAGCTGGAGGATATAAGGCTAAATTATTCACATTTCTTCCTCTTGCTATAGTCATGCTGCCTGTTCGACAACTTATGTAAGCATACGCAGTTGCTAGCCAAGGTCTACCTAGAATTAGGGGATGTCCATTGAGTTGGTTTCTAGGATTGATGATCAGGAAATCGGCTGGGTATTCCCAAGAGTGTACGGACACCATTACATCTTATAATGTGCCTTCTGGTTTGACTACCGATTGGCCAGCCAGTTCCAACAAGGTCGTGGTTGGGTCCAAGGATGTAATGCCAAGTTTTTGACAAGTTGTGGTTGTAAGAATATTAATTGCTGCTCCTAAATTGACTAATGCATTACGGAAGGAGCATCCATTTATTTGCACAGTGACTATAGGATTTCCCGGGTCCTCATATTTTACATGTGTTTCTCTGCCTGATAGTAAATCAGATAAGGTACCGACTACACGGATAGTTGGGGTTGTTTTTATTTTCCTCTTTGGATTTTTCATACACAATTCCTTAATAGTTTTTGCATAAATTGGAATATCTTGAATAGCCTGGAGGAGCGGTATTTTCATACACAAATTATTACAACTCTCCCAGAAGATCAAAATTGGGATATTCAATTGGGTGAGGTATGATTAATCTTTCTGGGAATGGTGGAGAAGAGGTGGTCATTTGATCATGAGTTTTGTATCTAACCATGTTCTCCACTTGTGGTGCTTGTTCTACAGGTAAGGGATCTCCAATTTGTACATTTTTTCCCCCTCTTATTCTATTATCCGTCCAGATCTTAATTGAAGCTCATTTCACTCCCTTAACTCAGTTTCTGGCTCTGGTCATTCAATAATTTGCACAGATTGAACCGGTTTGTTGTTGGGGTTCGAGTTGGGTTGGGCTGGGAGCTGCGGTCGTAGGTTGGTTTGAGGGTTTTGTTGGAATGTGTAGGGTGCTGGAAATGTGGGTTGAGGTAGGGGGATTGTTCCTGCTAGCTAATTTGTAGGTCTTTGCTAGCTAGACTGCCAGTTCTGGTTCTGTGAAGTCGAGGATGGCCATTGGGATTGATATGCATTATTTTGCCAAAACGGTGGGAAGTAAGAGGAATTTGGCCAATTGTTATTTTGATTTGATTGGTTGGGCCAAGGTGGCATAGGGAATGGTTGTTGTGACCAATTAGAAAAGGGTGGCTGATTCTGCTACATGGCTCCTGGGTATTGTTGCGAATTGTATTGCGAAGTTTGAAAGAAAGAAGATGGATCAGTCGGGGTACCTGTTTGTCATGGTTGCCATTGGCGACGCTGATTTAGCAGGTAGACTGGTTCTATTTCTTCCTTTGCCTCCTTATAGACTTCCTTTAGCCATGGGAGTGATGGGAAACTTTGTATAGCGTGATCTTTCGTACATATGGCATAGGTTTGCACCATATCCAGAGGGCACTCTTTGTGACTATGCTTCTTTTTGCATCTAGGAAAAAATATCACCAAGTTTTGTTCTGCTTCTGCCTACTTTTGCTTGGTTGGCATAATGTCCAATTGCATTTTCAGAGTTCCCAAAATATCTATTTTGAAATCCTCTAGCAGGTTGCCAATTTCTGCACGAGTTATACCTCCACCAGAGATTTTGTTGTCCCTAGTGGTCATGTCACGTTCTGCTGGTTTCAATCTCATACTACCTCTTGAGGACCTAATACACAATTTCATAATGTCAACATATTCCTCTTGATATTTATCACCTTTACCCATAATATTTAATGTTTCTATCCATTGTTCTTTCATTCCTTTAATTAATGTAGTTTTCAGCACATTATCAGGTAAAGGCAGAGTTGCATAGGGAGACTGCTGGAGGTTATATTGAAATCGTTCCACATATTCTTCTAATGTTTCACTTGGTCTTTCTACCATTTGGAATATTTCGTCTTTCAATTCCCTAGATCTACAATAGTCCTGATACTTTTTTAGGAAAGCGGTTTTCATTTGTTCCAAATCATTTATTGTGCCTCCACCTAATCCCATAAAACATCGCAAGGCTGCTCCTTTCAAAGTAGAGGGAAACACATTATTTTTTGGGGGTCGGTGGTATAATCATAACCCCGACACAATACATCAAACTCAAACAAGAATGTGTCTAGATCCTCTGATGTCAGTCCATGAAAGGTAGGAATATTCTGGAGAGGGATGGATTTCGTGGGTGCGTTGACAACTGTGTCAATGATGTGATAGTGCAATGTAGAGGTCTAAGGTGTTTGTGGATTATTGGCCATTTGATCAAATATGTGCTAATAACCTTTCGGGATCTCTAGAGAGTTATTCCTAGGATGATTAGAAGGGGTGGGAATGAGCTTAACACCACTCCCCTGGTCTGGGATAATGAGTGTTCCTTGTTGAATTACTACCTGAGGGGATCTTGGCTCCTTCGTTTCCCCTATTTCTTCTTGAATGAACTTAATAACACTCCCTCGATCTGGGATATTGAGTGTTCCTTGTTAAATTACTACCTGAGAGGATCTTGGCTCCTCTGTTTCCCCTGTTTCTCCTCCTACTTCGCGAAGATTACAAGAATACCCTTCTTGTAAAGAAATTGGGTGAGAATTTTCAATTTCTTGAAAACTATGCTCAGTCCCTTCTGTTTGCTTTGGACCTCAGCGAAGGCTACAGATGGTGAGCCTATGGCGCGAAGGGAGACAGTAGGTTGTCTAGAAGCAACTTTTCTAGGACCTACTGATGGCCGAGATTCAACTTTCTTTAAGATGTCGTCTATGAAAGTTGGTCGTCCAAGGGTCACCGGTCCCTTAGATCTGTCGGGTTTGGTTAGTGGAATTAGATTATTTTCAGGTTTTTTCTTCTTAGTCATTCATACACACAATTCAAATATTTACCTCTACCCTAATTTCTTAACAATTCTGTTGGAAAGCGGGCGGGGGAGCAGGCATTTTACGTGCTCCATACGCAAGTTCTTACCTTTCATTTTTAATACCCAGTTCTCTCTCAACATAAAGGCAACAAATACTTACTTCAGTTTTCTGTAATTGTGCTAAAAAGTGGGTGGAGGAGCAAGCACTTTACTTGCTCGTTACGTAGGTTCTTACCTTCTGTTGTCAAAACCCAATTCTTCTTCAACAACAATCATTAGATGTACATTACTCTTTAGAAATGGCTACACTCTCCGCGACAATGGCACCAAAATTTTGGTTGATAAAAGGTGCCTCTTAAACTCCTAATTATCTTCACATTAATTATCAATCCGGGCAAGTCTTTTTATTTCAAGAGTGTACACAGTGTGTGGCGGCTATTTAACTCAGAGAGTAATGTTTCTAAATTGCAGTATAGATCTTTTAAATACAAGAGTAAACAAATGTAACAAGTAAATTCTAATTGCAATTAAAAGAAAACTCAATCCTTTAATGAAATCAAATCCTACAACAATCGAGGTAACAACAATATGCGATTCAAGTAACAACAATATCAGATAAGAGTACAACAGTGATAACTCTTTTCTTAGAAACTGATTGAATTTAAATCAAACGCATTACTCTGTAAAACAACGATGATATCAATATGAGAGCCTAATAGTAGTAGTTAATACTCATTATAGTTGATTACATCAAGCAGGATATTTATCTAGGAAACTCAATCCAAAGCGAAAGGAAACTAATTAAACAACAATGCTGTAAATTATATAAAACAGAGCTATTCTGTCAACGCAAAGAAATGAGGAACAACAACGAAATAAAATAACAGAAAGCAACAATACTATCAAACTGTCACACTTGAAATAATTGAGAATATATGACACAGGTGAAGCAGTGAATTCCACCGGAAGCCGAGCCCTTAGCCACCAACGTACACTGTTGGTTACTTCAGATAAATGAAAAGAACAACAACTCCTCTTATGTATTTTTTTTTTTTAACAAAGTCGGTTACTGTTGTATTATAAAATCAAAACCATAGATCTGTTACATAGATATCCGAAGTTTGGGCAAGGAGGATCAAAATCGGGTACGCAGACCCATTATCCTCATTTATGCCTTTGTAACTGAAAATAAAAAGACAACGGCTATATTGCCTGACGAACACACCACATAGCAAACATAATTTACAGACCATAAGGAGTTTTTTGGGTGACCGAGACATCGGGGAGAGGCTCTTTTCGAGCACCACTAGCTTTCGTGGAGGCCTCAGCTTGATAGCTTTGGGTAAGGGCTCTGATCTGCTCAATAGCTTCCTCCAAGTGGCTGCATCTACCCTTCAGATTTTCGATTTCCACCTTCTGCTTCTCGAGTTTCTTTCGCTTGGACCTGGTATCTGATTCATAGTCTTCTTTCAGTTCCTTGAGCTGACTCCTGAGTCTGTTGATCATAAAGGTATGCGTTTTGCACATAGTGCAGTCCTTACTGAAGAGCCTGTCAATATTGATGTTGGGCTCCTGGGGGTTTTGCTGACCAGGCTGTTCAGCCATGATGAGAAAGGGACACCGCGAGGCTGTGCAGAGAGGGGAGTGGAGAAAGGGAGGGGCGCTGAGAAGGATATTTGGACAGGAGGGGAGCTGATGAGGAGGGGACGGGGGTTGCGGAGGAATGAGGGGGAGACTCTGAGCTGAGGAGACGGGATTTCTGCAGGAAGAAAAACACAGAAGATCAGAGAAAAAAAGAGTCACGAAACAACCAGCATTTACCAGAAGAAATAAACGGTGAGATGAAGCACGCAGAGATGAAGCACGCAGGGCCTCGATCGAGAGAGAACCGCGCTTGGAGGAATCACTGTATGAGGGTCTCGCTTTGAACTGAACTGTGAGGAAGCCATCGCTCGGGCTGCTATAAATAGAAACAGAGGAGCTTCCACGATGCTTTGCCCAGCTCTGAGAAGATCTATTCTTGGGAGAGGGGAGATCCTTCAGAGTGATGGCTCTGCTGTCCGAAGGCCTGCTGAGGTGAAAGACGCGATTGTGCAGTCTGACATTGGCTGCGCTGCTCTGGAGTTGAGTGTTGCTGAGACAAAACACGATGGTCCTTGCCAAATCCTGAGAGTTGATTTTAATCATTATCTGCCTGTTTGATCTCTTGGTACGAAAAGGAGTAGGGTGAAGAGTTCTGGGGGAAGAGCAGATCCACTGATGAACGTGCCTGAGGTGACTTGCTTGTCTGGGAGGATGAGCCTGCTTAAGGAATAGCTTCTTCATACACCTGATCATTCTCTTTAACCTGTCCAGTTTGCCTCCCTGTGGCGTTGTTAGCCTGTTCGTCCGCCTCTGAGTTATTTCCTCTAAGAATATGCTTAAAGGTGACTTCTCTGATGGTCCTTGTATTCTCAATTATCCTACCTCTGATTCTGTTAAGGGCAGTTTTCCTGAAATCTTTCCCTGAGAGCATGGATGCGATGATGATTGCCGAATCCCCCAATATGAGAAGGTTTTGGAGGCCTAATTTCCAGGCGATGGAGGTTCCCAAAAAGAGGCTGTAGGCCTCAGCTTTATTGTTGGTCATGGTTCCGATACCCCATTCATACTTTACTATGGTTTTCCCTTGGGAGTCTTTGATGATTCCACCAGCCCCATCTTGACCTGGGTTGTTTTTAGAAGCCCCGTCAAAGTGTAGGGTTGGCCTTCTCTGCTTTTGAATCCAGTTTTCGACTTCCTTCTTGGTTCCTCTCAAATTCCATTCCTGATTTCCCTTACCTGTGTTTGGCTTCTTTTTAATTCTTGCTTCAATGTTGAATTTGTTCACCCACTCTTGTACCTTTGCCTCTGTCTGCTCCGGATCAATCTGGCTGAAGCCATTGGTTTCGATGGTCTCAGATATGAGCGCTACTGTTTTGGCTATTGTTCTAGCTATGCAAGGCTTCTTGTTATTAAAGATGCACTTGTTTCTGGCGATCCATATCTGCCAGCACAGGTTTGAGGGTATACTGTTCCAAATTCTAGAGGCCAGATTCTTTCTTTTATTGGTTTGAGGAAAACAGTTTCCCCAGCTTTTTTGAAGGGTGGCGATCTGATTGGGAAGGTCCTCAGTGTTTAGAGGGCAGGCTATAAGGTTCCAACAAGTTCTTGCAAAGGGGCATTCTATGAAGAGATGGCTACAACTTTCCTCCACCTTCCTGCACAAACAACAGATTGAGGGGCCTTGGATGCCCTTCTTTCTGAGGTTTTCCGCAGTAAGGATTTTGCCATGAAGGAGGGTCCAGTTAAACATTTTAACCTTGGGCAGACTTTCTATTTTCCAAGCGACTTTGTGGAGGGACCAATTGTTTAATGGAGGGGTATTCTGGAGGGTTTTGTATCCCTCTTTCACCGTATAGCAACCCCCACTTGGGTCCCAGATGAACTTATCTTCAGAAATTCTATTAGTGGGGGCTGAGCCAATGAAGGAGGCTTTGAGGTCCGCCCAAATGTTCGTGAGGTCATTGGGAAGGGCGAGAGATTTGAAACCTTTCCAAACATTCTGATCCCACTGAGAGATGTCGTAGAGAGTTTTTAGGTTTGCCTGCTTCATCCATTGTTGTAGGGGCCTGTACTTGGGAAGAACTCCTCTTGCCTCTGTGCCCATAATTCTGTCATCCCAAACACTAATTCCACTCCCATTACCCGGGGCCCTTCAGATATGGGGTTTGAATTGGGGGAGGGATTTTTTGATAAGCTTCCAAACAGGGGTGCAATGTCTATCAATGATAGTTTCCAAGAGGATATTGCTATTGACCCCGTTCAGGTATTTTTTCTTGATGATCTCTGTCCACCAAGATCCTTTTTCACTAAGAATCCTCCAGATTAATTTGAAACCCATAGCTATGTTTGCAAGCCTTGGGACTCTTATTCCAAGCCCTCCTTTTTCTATTGGCAAAATGACCTTGCTCCATTTAACGAGGCTGAATTTTTTTGTGTCCTACTTTCCTCCTTGCCACAAGAAGCTACGGAATATCAGCTCCATGTGCTTGTGAATGCTTGCTGGCACAAGAATGATGGCAAATTGATAAATTGGGAGGGCTGAAAGAACAACCTTAATGAGAATTGTTCTGCCTGCTAAATTGAGCCAATACATACCCCAGCTCTGTAGTTTCCCTCTCAGCTTTTCAATTAACTTGACACATATCTCAGATTTGATAGTGTCCTTGGCTAGAGGCAGCCCCAAATACTTGAAATGGGACCAATTCCCTTGGGCAGGGATCTCCATGATTAGAGAGATTCTCTGAGTTATGTGTCTTGGGACGTTCCAGGTGTAAATCATGCACTTGCTGTTGCTTAGTTTGCCTCCAGAGGCTTGGAGGAAGAGATCCAAAGTTTCCTTGAACCTTCTGGCCATCAGACTTGAGGCGCCCCCTATTAAAAGGGTGTCATCCGCGAAAAGGGAGTGGTTGATCCCTTTGGCTCCTCGAACTATGTCTATCCCTGTTATTTCCTTTAACCTTCGCTTGTTCTCAAGATGCAAGCTTAATGTCTCAGCCATGATAATATAGAGAAAAGGAGAGAGCGGGCATCCTTGCCTCAAACCTCTGGAACTCTTGAAGGCGGAGCAGGGCCTCTCGTTGATGAGGGGGGCTGTCCAAATGAAGGAGATGCATTCCATAACCCTGCTGGTGAAGTGCTCTGAGATACCAAACTTCCTCAAAACAGCCTGTAGGAAAGAGTGGTTAACCCGGTCAAAGGCGTTCGCCATGTCGGGCTTGATGATCATGCCCCTTTCATTTCTAGATATGCTGCTGTGGATAGACTCCTGGATGAGTATAACGTTGTCCGTTATATGTCTTCTAGGGACGAAGCCTCCCTGATTCTCCGAGATGATGGAAGGGAGAATGTTTTTGAGCCTATTTGCCAAGATCTTAGTGATGATTTTGTAGGAAACGTTGCACAAGGAGATAGGGCGGAATCTGTCAAATGATTGAGGGTTAGGGTCTTTAGGGATGAGGGCCAGGTGGGAGGATTTAATGCTGCTGCCCATTTTGCATTTGGTGAAGAAATTTTTTGCCATTCTGATATAATCCTTCTTGATGATTTCCCAATGAGTTTTGTAGAAGGCCACTGTAAAGCCATCAGGGCCAGGCGCTTTGTCTGATGGCATGCTGAGAATTGACCATTCTATTTCCTCTGTCGTGATCTCCTTGTCCAATTCTGCACTCTGAGCTTTTGAAATCTAGTTTCCCACAATGTTGAGGAAATCTGGGTTTTCTAGATAATTAGGATCAGCAGTGAGGAGGGTTTGAAAATTCCTGGATGCTGCGTCCTTGATCTCCTCTTGATCCGTTAGGACCCTTTCCTCCACTTTAATCCTTTCGATGTTATTCCCAGCTCACCTTATCTTGAGATTATTATGAAAAAAGGAGGTGTTTTTGTCTCCAGAGTTGAGCCATAGGCATCTCGACTTCTGCCTTTTCTCTTCCTCTTCCATTCGGTTCTGTTTATACAATTCCTTGAACAGATCGTTTTCCTTCCTTTGGTCTTCTTCAGTGTCTTGGGTGCGTTCTTTTTCTTGATTCCACTGAGCGAGCTTCATTTGAATATCAGTTTTCTTTCTGCCTTGGTCTGCTGCGAATTGCCTTGCCCAATGCTTGATGGCTGTTCTAAGGTGTTTGATTTTTGTCTCCCAAATGAAGTGAGGGGAGCCCATTATGTCCATTGCCCAGTGGTCTTTGATCAGCTCTCTGAATCCTTCGCTGCTGTCCCATTCTTTATTATACTTGAAAGGAATCGGCCCCGGGTAATTCCCTTTGTCCAAGCGCAACGCTAATGGTTTGTGGTCTGAAATGTAGCCTTGGATGATTGTACTTTGGATCCTTTGGAAGTTGGCCATTATTTTCTCTTGTGCCAAGATACGATCCAACCTTTCTTTGCTATTGTTTTTCCCTGTCCTCTTATTTGACCAAGTGTATCGACCATTTTGGGGAGGGATGTCAAATAGACTGTGGGTTTGGATAATTTCCTCCAGAGCATCTCTTGAGGGATTTGCATAAAAGTTCCCCCCCAACTTCTCTTATGCATTCCTGATTAAGTTCAGATCTCCTCCCAGGAAGATGTTCTTTCCTTGAGCCGACAAAAGATCAGAGGAGATTGACTCCCAGTAAGCGGCTTTCTCTCTGAAATGAGGAGGGGCGTAGACATTATAGATTGAGTATTATTCTGTCTGGGTTGTGTTTTGGAAATCTAATCTGCTCCACCATCTATTCTGCCCGAAGTCTTTGAGATGCCATTTATTTTTGCTCCAAATTGTCCCTATTCCACCTGAGGCTCCTACTGCGCTTATTGCTATTCCTTCGTAATTTCTATTTCTTTTCATGCTGTCTTTAAATTATTGCTCAGTGATTTTGGTCTCCTGGAGTAGGAGGAAGTCCAGTTGTTCTGATTTCAAAAGATCTCGGACTGCATTTTCTTTGAGGGAGGAGCCCATCCCCCTACAATTCCAAGAGACCAGAATCATCATTTACCTGGCTTGGTGTGGGCCCCTGATTTCTCCTTCATTTTCTCTCCACTTCCTTTAGTCCTATCTAAGTATGAATCCATTGGCTGTTGGGTCCCCGTTGCCATTTCTTTTGCAGCTGTCTCATCCCTTATCTCTTTTTTTGACTTTCTTCCAGCTTTTCTTGGAGGGTCTGTGGAGGCGATGTTCTCTTTCGACTTGTTCCTGGTCAGGATTCTTCCTACTAAAGGGGGCGGGGGAGCTTAGGGGGGGAGGATGGGGTTTCAATGGGGCCTTTCGGCGAGGGGGGAGGGGAGGGAGGGTCTTCAGCTGACAGAGATTCAAATGGGTTAGAGGAGGAAGGGAAGGAAGGATCAATTCCAGAGGGATGGGAGGGAGAAACGGGGGGATCAGAAATGGGTTTAGACGCTGCTTCAGGAGGGGGGTTTGATTTTTTCCTCTTGACTGTTTCCCAGACTTCTTCTGGAGTCTCTACATTGTTATTTATTTCTATTGATTTAGATTTGCTACATCTATTAGTGAAATGCCCGTATTCATGACATACCTTGCACTTGAATGGCAGCTGCTCGTAGTCCACTTGCTGAATATGCGTCCACTGATCGACTTTAAGTTTGATAGCCTCTGGCAACCCTTTCCCCAGATCGACTTCTACGCAGATCCGTGTGCATGCATGCATGTTCTCCTTGGGCTCTGATCTGTCAATGTATTTCCCCACAGCGTTCCCGATGGATTTTACTGATTCGTCTCCCCAGCAGTGTAGAGGCAGGTGGGGAAGGCGAACCCAGACCGGGACAGCGTTGGGGACATCCATCTCAGGATCGAAGTCGGGGGTCCATCTGTTGAGGTAGAGACCTCTGGTGTCCATAAAATACGGCCCGTTTCGGAAGATCAGATTGCGGTCCTCCACTGATTCGAAGAGGAAGGTGAAGAAACCCCTTCCACAAAACCTTATTGCTATCTTTCCTTGGACCATCTGGTTCCAATTTCTTTCCACCCAGCGCAGGACAGTGCGGGGAGAGGGCCATAGGCCCGTGAACTGGCCGACCAGGCCTCTTTCAGCTAGCGCTACAGCAGCTCTTCTCGGTAGGGCTGGAGGGAGCGAGACTTCCGGGATTTCATCAAGTTTTTTGATAAATTTTGAAGCAGTGGGGCGGATTTTCTCTGAGGCGTTCTCAGGTATGAACGAAGCAAAGGACTTTTCAAGGTCCTCATGATCCTGAAAAGGGGGATCCATGGCAGGTTGGGGCAGCAACGCAGAGGGCGCTCTTGAGAGAGGTCAGAAGGGGCAGGAGGCCCTGAGGGAGGGAAGGGATGGAGGCCCAAAAGATTTGCAGAGGGGAGGCTGCCCAGCAGCAGAGCTGCCAGGCTCGTGCGCGCAGGGAGGCTGCCCAGCAGCAGAGCTGCCAGGCTCGTGCGCACAGGGGGTTCAGATGCAGCAGGCCGCGGGGAGCCAGAGCGCGCACCCGTTCGAGCTATTCTTCATCTGAAATTTTATGATCTATTTTCATCCTACAACTCCTCTTATGTATTAATCATGAAAGAGTATTACAATGTATTTGCATTATTCGCTACAACGAGAGTCTGTAATTAAGAATTACAATAATAATAACAACCGTCCTCCCCTTTCTGCTTACAATCGTTGCCTTTTATAATGAGAAAGGGGTAAAAAGATAAATGGTAAAAGCGATCCCCCAGGATCTCTCGATCCTGAGGGATTCACGTATTTTTCTAACTTCAAACATCTTTCCCTTCTCGCATTGATCCTTGTGATTTGTTTTGGTCTATTCTATAACTGCCGCACTCCTTCCTTAGCTTGCTGCTTTTTCGCTGTTCCTTGGTTAGGGAACAATAGTTATTCCTTTTCGTACTTTTATTGCATAAAGAAGGATAACAATCAGCTAGGTCATAACTGCAGATAATTTGTTCATTCTTACCATAATTCTTTGATATATTAACATATTAGGATATAGAAGGGATATAAATAAGGTAAAAGGATGATGAGATAAATAGCATATGCATACCTTTTCCATGACTTAACACGGGGGAAGAACTTTATTGCTGTAGGCGAGAAACTTTACGATATGCGATATCGGAATCACAAAGGGAAAAGGGAGATGAGCGGATATGTATTGCAAAGGAAAATGGGTTGATAGCGATAAAGTTTTGTGTGTCCTAGCCTTTTAAAAGGCCTTCGGTATGTTTTATGAATGCTTTTAAGATATTTCAAAGTGGAATGGGGAAACACGGCTAGAGTTGGAAATAAAAAGGGATCTCGGCTAGAGTTGAAAATGGGTCACTGTGTCTAGAGTTTAAAAAATAAAGGAAAAAATGGGGTTTGTGAAAGAAATGGTTTTAAGAGAATATGAAGATTTCTCCAAAATAATTTAATCTGGACCTGTTCTTCCTCCTTTCAACGGTGACAAAACCCTCATTTTTAACAGGCCATATCTTCTGATTCCAGGGTCCATTTGAGAAGTTCCATATACCATTGGAAAGCTTATTCCAATCCCTATCTAATGGAGAGGGTCCAATTTAGCGTTGAGAGCTTATGTGGCTTGGAATATGGCTGCAAAATTTTCTTCTCTTTTGCGCTTTGGGTAGCTTGAAAACACTTTTTGTAGGGAGTGACAACACTATGCATGCCAAATATAGCAAGGAAAATACACATGCAAGTTGATACCTACAATGAAGCCTGTTGTAGCTACTTGATCCTACCTTTCTTGCTTGATCTTTGCGTTCTCTTAAATTATTTTCCTTTCTTTCTCCAATGCCAAAGTGCTCCAAGAAAACTCTGTGTCCAAGGGTATGAGAGAGAAAATGATGGGAGAGCTCCAAAGCTAAACTGACAAAAGGTTACCAACTAATCCTTAGAAGCCTTTTTATGGATGAGGCCTCTATTTTCTCCATTTCCATTATTTTCCTCACATGCAACCTGTGACCTTTCACCTCATTTTTATCGTAATTTCCATTATTTTCATAGATAAATGTGCCAAAATGCCTTTTAATGGCTTAGCCATTGCCTTTGCCATTTTCCTTAGCCATAAAAAACCAAATGAACACACACTAAGATGTCCTGCCTAGCCTTCAGCTTGGAATACGTGTCCTATACATCTATGGTTATTGTTTTTAACATTTATTACATGGAATTTTCACGAGGGTTGTTACAATATGTGCTTAGATAGTTGATATGAACTTGAGTGCAAATGGGTGCTAGTTGTAGTATTATGACTAATGACTATCAGTAGATTATGACATGGTTGTTAGTGATCCAGATCAAATCATTTTATTTCTTTTCATCCATCTCGATGCATTTAGATTGGAAAAAGTGGAGGAATCAACTCATGGGACTATTTTTACCAACGGGACCTAGTTTGGTAAAACGGGGTTTGAAACTTTCCTGGAGCATTTTAAGGCATCAAATGACGTTTTTTGGGGGTAAAAATTTGTCATTTAGTGTCACACCATTTCATGTTGTTCTACACAGAGATATTTCCAACGGTATAAGAAGCGCATCAATTAGAGGTCGTTGGCAAAAGTTATGCCACTCAGAAGTTGTCCTTCCTATTTTCACACCTATAGTTCGGAAGGATGTCGCATCAACCTCCATTATTCATGTAAAAGGGGCTAGCCACATGTTTCTGATATAAAAGACTCTAGAAGAGTCTATATTGTAACTCTAATTAAGAATTGATGTAGTCAAAATTAACCACTAGTAGGCTATCGAGCTGTGTTATAACTGGGCCACTAGGAGGAAGAGGCATTCCATTTTTTCGAGATCATTTTGTTCCATATATGAGGAAATATAACAAGGAGAGTTAGGAGGCAGAGCACACAAAGAGAATTTGTGCACTGTAGCAGCCCACAGGCCACATGTATTACTTCTTTGTACCTGCATCCATATTTCCAAATAGAGAAAGAGAGAGAAGCGACCTCACCTTCCAGTTGGGTTTTCTCCCAAAAGGGTTTCCCAGAGAATATTTTGTGTATTATGTGTGTGTGTGAGCTTATTTTATCGTTCTATCCTTTTTTGCATAATTTTCGGGGGCATGCATGCACTAATTACAATAAAATCTATAAATCTAGAAATTAAATAAATCTGTAATAACGTAGAATTTTACATTTTTAATATAATATTGTCATATATGTTGTGGTGAAATATCTAGTGGAATCCACGATAGTTTATGGATCATTGGTATCAGACAGGTTTCTTTAGGTATTTGTGGATGTTTGTAGGGGATTTAGATCGGCGGGACCGAAAATCGTAAAACTGTAATCATGGTCAACGAATCTGTAAATGAACCTCATGATCCTGCAAAGGCGAGGTTTACGCGGTTGGAACAACAAGTTGCAGATATCAACCAAAATGTAAGCCTCCTAGTGGTGATCATGAATAACAAGTTGGGGATATTTGGAGAAGATGGGGGTTTGAATGCAGAGGAAAAATATGAACAAGGATCAGAAGATCAGGTAGAAATGAAAAGCCATTTGAAGAAATGATATGGAAAAGATCAACCAATTTCGAGTGTCATAAATCAGTCCCTGTTTAAAATGGAAGCAAAATTTGATATCAAGCCATATCACGACGAGATCAACACTCTGAAGTTGAACCATTGGTTGCAGCAACTGAAAGTTTATTTAAACATCCATCAAATCAAGGAAGGGCAAAATATCTCATTCTTGCGACTGAAATTGGAGGGCCATGCACCGAATTAGTGGGAGATCCACACAGAAACCCTGAGGTTGGAGGGAGAACCTCTAGTGGTTAAGTGGGAAGATTTCAAAACCCTCATTAAGTCACAGATTTATCCCATTGGGCACGTGGAGGACCAGTGGATCTAATGGAATTCCTTCAGGCAAAAGTTGGGCCAGAGCGTGTAAGAGTACATCACGGAATTCAAAAAATGACTATAATGTTGGGTATCTCCTCAAAGAGCCCAGATGTACTCCTAAAGTATTTGGGGGGTTTGATGGTGGAAAAGTAACATATGGGTTGAGACCGAGGGTTTAGGCACAGGGGCCAACAAAATCTTTGTTGTAGTTTAGCACCACGGTGAAATTTTCCCCTTATCCAGGATGAATAAGGTGTCTCACCCAAGGTGTGTCATGACCTTAGTTAGTTGAGGGTATAGAATCACATGTCAAGATAAAACCTAAGGAACTAAAAATGATAATAACCCAAAAATATAACAGTTGGGATCCAATCCTAATGAACCAACATATACAAAGGAGAAATATCAAACAGATGCAAGCATATTTTTTTTAGAAAGCCACAAAGAATCATACACAAGTTGTTCAAATATCCCTATAACCATTCCTTCCATTAACACCACAACAATATAACATTACATCAAGATTAGATGCCCCCTAGATAGGACAATCATCAACATAATATAATGGTATATGATCAAGGCAACAAGATAAAAAGTGGGCTCAAACGGCTCCGCAAAAACATTCTTGTATCCCACAATCTATCCTCTTCTTCTTGGATTTATCCTTGCCCTTCTTAAGTCTCCCACTTGCTTGAACTTCCAGTTCTCTCTTGGATGCTCTGCTTCTTTCCCTTTTGGCATCCTCTATTGCTTGGTTATTTCTTGCTTCCTCAGATGTCAACTCTATTCTTTGCTTAGTTGTCTCTGTTGCTTGATTGTTTCTTGCTTGAGTCCATATTCCTCTGGCCATCCTTCCACAACTTTTTCTCTTTGTCGAGTTCCTTCCTCTACTCCTGTTGTCTCCTTTGCGAATTCCCAACAATTATTTCTGGGAAAAATGTGGTCAAATGGTCAAAACTTGATTTTTAAACAAAAGACCCGACAAGCCTTGACCACAGTTCCTTGAATCGTCCCCGGGTCAATCCTTTATTGAAATTAGTGGTGTTGCAGGAGCTTCTTGTTGTTGTGTTGTTCCTTCCAATAAAGGACCCAACTCTGAATCAAACTCCATCGCTGCATTTATGAACTTCATGAATGCATTGAAAGTTGTTTTCCATTGGCTTGTGAGAGTTCCTGCTTGCTCGAGGAACCGATTTGTGAACTTGACAGTAGGATTCACAAGAAGTGTCATTATGAGAGTGTTTCACTACATGTTTGTTTCCTAATTGATCTTTTGCAACATCTCCAAGTGAGCTTGTTTCAGTGGTCTAAGGTCCAAGAGTATCTTCTTAGTCTTAGCCGATTCATCTTCAATTTTCTAGATTTGGGTCTCAAGGACTTCCACCTCTGCCAAAATTTCCTTCTACTGTTTTTTGTCCTGGGTACCCATGGCTTGGTTTAACAAATGACTAGCACTACTGTGCAAAGGGTAAACCGATAGATTCCTCTTCCCCAAAAATCCAAACCAATTGTGAACATGTGTTAAAAGGTCTTGAGCTTCCTCAACAACCTTTGCGATAAAGTCTTTGAGGCCCGCTGCTTCTGCGATCTTATACTCAATTTCACTAGCATACCAGGCGACCAGACCCGGTAGTGCCCTTTGAGTGGCTGCAATATTTCTCTTGAGCTCTTGATTAGTCAAGACTAGTTGAATGCATGGGGCTTTAACATGGTCACAACATTCCAAAAGCTTGCAGGCCGAGAAATCTTCTGGGGCCTTTATAATTATCTCTGTGACATGTTAGTCCTTAAAATTTCCTAGGCTGAAAAGGAAATTGAGAAGGGTAACATCAAACCACTTCAGCTCAGTAGATAGCCCTTCTAAGCATGATAGGGATCTCTCTAAGTATCTTATCAGTGATATGACTTTAAAGCAAATGAAATTTAGGCTAGATATATATATTTGTTTGTGAAAATTTGGGTTTTAGGGTTTGCTGAACTTAGGGTTTGGAGCCACAAATAGGTCTAGGCTATAGGAGTGCAGGAGAAAATATGAGAAGGATCTAGATATCAGGAGCCATGGTGTATTTAGAATATTTTCAGTGTTGTATAGAAGCGAAAATCTAGAAGAAACTAATGATCATAAGTAAACATGATTTCATTAGCTTAGGAAGATAAACATAACTATGAAAACCAGATAACAGAGCTTGAGAAACAAGAATTCTGTATATTTCACTGTAAGACATCCATAGAAAGAAGATATATCATGTAGATAAAAATGTTTTAACCTTTATAAAACAAATACAATGAAGAACAAACACCATGAACTCACTGGGTTAGAGTTCCTTGAAAATCGCTGCAACTGTCTTTGTATTAGCTGAAAAGATGATTAAATGCAAGCCTCCTCCACAAAAAGTTCAACCCTTCTCTCTGAAAGAGAAATGATACATATAGAATTTCCTAGACCACTTTACCACCATCAGGAGTCAAATTACTTGGTGGAGGAATTGATTCCAAGATTATCTCAATCTACAGATGAGAGTGAGAAGGTGAAACTCAAACACTTCTTCGAGAGTTTGTTTAGGAGTTTGCTTCCTTTATGAGGCCTAATAAACATAAAAAAAAACTATGATGTACATTTATTCATGCCTACATCACCTAGCCTCGAAACTAGTGCCATTACATAGAGTATCTTGACTTTTACTAAGTAAAAATCGAAATTGGAAATTTTACACTGTGAAATTTACAAATTAAAACACAGAAAAATGCAGAAGCGCAACGCCAAATTTGAGATGATTTTCAGGTGCCTTCTAGAGGTCAAAATGAAAAACTTAGAGAATGGTCAACTAGCTCCTCAAGTCTAGTTTCTAGAACAGTTTCATTTTTTGAATTTAGACCATGGGAAGTTCTTCAAAAATCCATTCTCCCAAGGTCACTCTAGGTGCGCAACGCCTATCAAAAAAGGGTCTAGAATGATAGTTTTTTGCCACTTTTCTCCAAAACTGAGCCACCTCTGCAAAATATGAGCAAGTGTTTTTTTTAGAGGATGGAAAGATATTTCCGAAAAAAATATTTTCCTGAAATAGAGGCCTGAGTAAAAGGCGCAGTGTGGGGCTGTTGATTTTATGAATTTAGCTAAAAAAATTTCAAAAAACTAAAAGTGCTCAGAATTTGCTCAAAATTGGCTGGACATTGTAAAAATATATTTGTTAAACCTTCACAGATGCTTCAACAAGCATCTCCAACTTTCCCTCATCCTTTTAGTCTTTTTTGGCTTCATTGAGCTTGTTTTCAAGCTGCTTTACCTTGACATTGGCGATCATGTTTTGAGCCTAGTAGTGGTGTGCCATATGTCTAAGCAACTGATTATCTTTGTTTTCCTTCTCAAGTAGCTTCTCCAAGTGTTGATTCACCCTGTTGAGCCAATACTTCTTGTCTTGATTGATCTCAAGAGAAATTTTGTCTTCTGGGTCTATGTCTTCATTCAACAGGATGTGTTCTTCCTCTTCATGCAATGCCTTCTTTAGGCCCTTTGTTCTTGGCCTTTTCCTCTTACCTTTCCCTCTTGCTCCTTCAAGCTCGCTTGATTTTATGATTTCTTTGCCCTTGCAACCTAATGCAATAACTTGGATTGTTCTTTTTCCATGATCAATTCCTTTGATTTGAGCTGACTATTCTCCTATTCAAGGAGTGAAATGACGTATCTAGCTCTCACCATATTGGATGTAAACTCCTTGATCTGATAGTCTTTATCTCTGGTTGTTTGTTGCATGCTTGAAGTCTGATCCTCTGCCTCTAAATCAACTAGCTGAAACTCATGCTCAACTGTGTCTTTATCTTTTGTTGTCGGTCTCTGCTTTGTTGATGAAGAAGGCTTGGCCCCTTTCTCACAATGAGAAGAAAACACAAGCCTCTATCCTCTCTTTTACACCTTAGTCACCTCAGGCTTAGGTGCTTGAGTTTTCTCAACTTATTTGCTAGAGGACCCCACCTCCATTTGCTATTTTGGTATGCTAGAGGGCCGAGCTGCTACATTGGGTTCATGCCATTTCAGGGCTGTTTCCAAAAAGGTTTCCCAAGCCATACCTTTCTCTGCAAGCTGGTGAAGGACTGTAGTCTTGATTAGACAGTGATGAAACAGGCTTGGGTACTGCTCCTTGTTTTTCATTTGTATCTTTTCTGACATTTTGGAAATGCTCCTTAATAGGTAGTTACACATGTTGAGTGGCTTCTGAGAGGTGAAGTGCAGTAGGAGGGGAAAATGATAAGCATACAACCCGGAGAATCTTCCTTCACATGTAAAGAACTTCATGATAATCTTCATCAAAGGGGCATATTTCTCCAATAAGTATCTGAAAGGCATAGCATGATCATGTTTTTCCTTGTATGGTGTTTTTAAGAAAGGTTTATAATATTCAAGATCTAGGTTCATTCCTTTTAACTAATATTCACCATTGTACGGTAGCCCTGTAGCAAGTGAAATGGTGGCCACTGAAAAAATGAATTGAATACCAACGAGAACAACATTTTGACCCTTCAACTGAGTTTCCACCCAATCTGTCAACTGCTCATGAAAACCCACCTCACTCACCCTTTTGCAAAACTCCAAGCAATGTGCATCTTGAAAGCACTGTTTGATGAAAGGATATGAGTTGATTTCTTTGCAATTTGATGGCTCATATCTGAGGATTTTCCCTCCCTTATGATGTCTTTTCCTCTCTGGTGAAGATTCTGCCTCCATGATGACAAAAAACCCTAGCAACAGGAAATGAGAAAAAGTGTGAGGTATGAATGGAAAATGGAGTGATGTGAAGGTGGACTTTGAAAAAATGATAAAGGATGTTTTGAAAGAGGTGGAAATTAACTTTGGAAGCTGATGAAAATGAGTGAAAAAGCAGTGGAAGAGTGATTTGCTTGCAAGGAGGAAAACATAGTTTGTAATGAAAAATGCCCAAAAACCTCTAGGAATGAACTAGAGGTAAAATTCTGCTTTGAGGTTGATTGAGTGGTTAAAATGGTTTATTAAACATGTATATAGGTGTAGGGAAATATTTTACATGTTTAGAAACCAAAAAATAAAAATGGCCATTATCACCCTATCATTTCCCATGAAAAATTTCACTATAAACCCTAATTTGAAGAATCATTGGCATGATATGATTTTGAAAAGCAAATGAGGAGAATGATGGTGTAATTACTTGTTGCTTGGCTTAGAAATCAATGAAATTAATTTTGCAAGCCAAAAAATGGAATTTGGGAGAGATTTGGCCGTTTTCTCGACACTTTGCCCCGTGCGCAACACCTCAAGTTTTTTTTTTCAAATTTGCCTAACAAACAACCTTTTTCTCTCTTTTGGATGGGAGAGCTCGATACTCAAGAATTAATAGGAGGTAAATGAACCAATTTTGGGGGATTTTGAGTTTATATAGGCAAAATTATTTCTCTTTTTAAAAAAGAAATGGTACCCACAAACCTTTGAAAACTGATTTTTCACTTTTGAAAACAATGTTACCTTTACAATTGAAACCTGAGCTACCTTTTCACTTTCCTGAGTTCTGGAACTTCATCTTTTGGAACTTTTTTACCATGAGAACATGATGAATGTGTGGTAACACACAAATCAATACCCAAGATTTGATTTTCATGCTCTATTCACTGTTGGATTTATTCATGAAAATGATGGACCTTGAAAACCCTAGCGACCTAATGGATGACCTGAAACTAAATGGAATGATGATGATGGATGACATGTTTTTATTATGAACCTCAATAAAAATGTGATAGTTGAATAGCATCAGTGAATTTCCAAAAGGCTGACCTCATTTCTAGACTGACCAAACAATGACCAAATTTTGCTGTGTAAACCTAGTGACATAAAAAAATTGATTTTGATAGTCTTGACAAGCATAGTAAAAGCACATTTGATCCATGTGACGGGATAAAAATACTGAGACTAACATTGGCTCCAATTGGGGATGACAGCTCCTTGGAGGTGTCAAGAACACCGTAGACCAAGTATCCTTATCCATTGGGCAATGGAGTCGACGTGCAGAAAAAACAGACTTTTGACTTAAAATTGATTGACCTTTTGGCATGACAAAGACTGAAAAGTGAAGTAAAAACCAAAATAGTAGCTAACCCAAGAAGCCTTAGAGCCTTCACTTCGGGCTTCAAACTCCTATGGCAGCCACTTAAATTTCTAGAAATAAAATACACACCGGTATATACAATGATGATGAATTTTCAGGACATTTTACACATACTAGTGCTTGAGAAGCCTACCATTGATCGCTCCTCCTAAATAATCTGCTCCATCCATTTCTTCGAATAAGAAAGCATTCTTCCCTCTGAAATCAAAAAATTTGTAAGGTCCCTTCCATAAGTTTTCAAACTTGCCATGTTTTCCCTTCTCTTCATTTCTAGCATCCCGCCGAAGAACCACATCTCCTAGATTGAAATTGTCTTCCTTGGTCTTGCGATCATAAATATTTTTAATCTTCTCCTGGAGTTTGGATGTGTTCTGAAGAACCTCTTCCCTTGTATGTTGTAAATGAATCATCTGATTTATCCTTCTTTGCATGTCATTAGTCTCATTATCCAATTCCTGTAGAATTTTCATGACCGAGACAACAAGAGATGAAGGAAACATTGTATCAATTCCATACACCAGCTGAAAAGGGGACATACCTATTGATTTTTTAGTGCTGACCATGTCCGTCCACAAGGAATTGATGAGATTTTTATGCCAGTTCTTCTTGTTCACCTATAGAAACTTCTTGGTGATGTTAACCAAGGATTTATTGGAAGATTCAACAAGACCATTCCCCTGTGGATGATAAGCAGTAGAATGTCCTAACACAATATGGTATTTGGCACAGAAGTCTACCATTCTTTTTGACTTGAAAGCAACAACATTGTCAAAAATTATTTTTTGTGGGCAGCTAAATCTAGACAAAATATTAGACTCAATGAATTGAATGATGACAAAATTAGTAGCTTGCCTGGTTGGGATTGCTTCAATCCACTTTGTGAAGTAGTCGGTGGCTGCCAATATCCATTTATGTTGTGCTAAAGATGAAGGGTGGATTTCGCCAATGAAATCAAGACCCCACTACTGAAAAGGAGCTGAAATTGAAATAGGTTGTAATGGTAATGGAAAAATCTCTCTTTCCTTGGAAAATCTGACATTCATGGCAGCTCGTGACTGTTCTGTATACATCAGAAAAGAGGGTGGGCCAATAGAATCCAACTCTTAAGGTCTTGTTTGCTATATTTTTCCAAAAGCGATGACCGCCACAGTCTCCTTTACGGAAATCCTTCATGACATCCTTAGCTTCATTTTATACCAAACAATTCAGTGGCACACCACTAAGATCTTTCAAAAATAAAACACCATCTAGAATACAATATTTTGAAGCCTTCAATTTAAGAGATCTAGCTTTACCTTTGGGGACTTCCAGTGGAGGATTCATGTGTTGCATGACATAGACAATGTTGGAATACCAAGGTGAGGACATAAACATATCTGACACCTGTAGGAAAGGATCATCTTCTTCTTGTTCTTCAGAAAGTGCAGCAATCAAATTGATGTCTAGTGCATGTAGATTTGATTTAGCCATGAGTTTTGCTAGACCTTGTCCCTTGATGAGCTTTATAGGTTTGATCTCCAAGTCATACTCCAGCATAACTGCAATCCACTTTCCTCTCCTACCTTCAGGATCCGTCTACACAAGAATTTCCTTCAATGCTGTAGTAGGAACATAAGCAATGGTATGAGAATGCAGAATATAAACTCGGAAATCCTTGAGGGCTTTCACTAAAGCTAAAGCCCGCTTCTCAATGATATTGTATCCCAATGTTGCATCCCTTATAGCGCGAATGAAAAAACTATAGGCTTTTCATTCTTATGATCTTTCTTTTGAATTAGGACAACTACTAACGTATGCTCAGAGGCAAAAGAAAAGATGATGAAATATGAAGTGTAATTTGAGCCTCTAAAGACCACTTTACCTCACCTTCTTCAACTTGTTTGTCATTTATTTCAAGTGCTCAGCTAGATTAGGAATAAAACTTCTCAGAAAATTGATTTTCCCATTGAAAGAATGAATCTCTTTCTTATTCCTTGGGAAGTCTAATTTTTGAATGGCCTCCACTCTTACATGATCAATGTAGATTCCACCTTTAGAGATTATGAGTCTCAATAGCTTACCTTATTCTATGGCGAACAAACTCTTCTTTGGGTTGAGAGAGATGCCAAATTTTCTGCATTTCTGAAAAACAATTCTTAAATGATGTAAATGATCTTCATCAGACTTTAAAAACACTGTAAGATCATTTAAATAGATAACCAGAAATACATCTTTTTCATTTGCAAAAGCTATGTCCATAGCCCGCTGAAAAGTAGCTCTTGCATTCTTCAACCCAAAAGGCATCTTGGCATACATGAATGTACCCCATGGCATTGTGAAGGCCGTCTTGAGCTGATCATCCTTGTGTACTAGAATTTGGTTGTATCCGGAGTATCCATCTAGAAATGGCATCCTAGAGGACCCAAATACCCTTTGAAGTATGTGATCCATCTTGGGTAGGGGATAATTGTCTTTCAAGGACACCTTGTTCAGATTTATGAAATCAATACATAGACGAATTTCCCTGATCTTCTTTATTACATGAACTAGATTAGACATCCATTCAGAAAATCAAATAGGGACTATGATTCAGGACTTATAATTACTATTTACCTATTTCTCAATCGATGGCAACAGCTTGGGATTGATCCTCCTTAATTTTTGCCGAAATGGCTTCTGATCGGGCTTAATAGGAATGGTATGCTGAACGATACTTTTGTCATAAACCTTGATATCTGAATAGTCCCAAGAAAATACATCAGCAAATTGTTTCATTAAAGACTTGTACTTACTTTTTGTTTCAGGATATAAGGACTTTGATAACTTGACCATCTTATGATTATCAGCTATGCCAATGTTTACATCTTCAACTCTTTTTTTCAGTAGGCACCATGGTGGGCTTCTTGGGGACATCATCACGATCAAATAACTCTTCCAAAGGCACCAAGCCTCTTGGAATGTTGTTGTCCTTGAGTTGTAATATCGCGATCTCAGTTGAGTGGATGTCCAGGTCATTCAAATTGGATGCATCATCAACATTAGAATTATGAAATTCTCCTTCCAATTGCAAAAAGTTGTCTATCTGTTTATCACCCCCAAACACTTGCAAAAATCTCATGTTATTTGGAACAACTTGGCGATGTTTGACATGGATGGAGTACTTCTAATTAGGATGAATAGGAATCTTCACCATACTTGTTGTAGTGGTGAGTGAGTCAGCTATGACATTCTGAGTTCTAGGAATAAGAGACAAAGTGTATTCTGAAAAAGTCTTGAGGATGTCAAATACAACATTGTGATAAGCTCTCATTCTTGGGTGCTTGGCCTAGTATTCCTCTTTAACTTGTTTGATTACCAATTCATAGTCGCCATAAATAGAAATATTCTTTGCTTCCAACTTCTTCTGAATTTTGAGGCCAGCAATCAATGCCTCATACTCCGCCTCATTATTTGAACACTCAACAACTAACTTGTAAGAACCCATTCTCACATTTTGAGGAATTTTATTTGAACTGATGCAATGGACCATGTATCCAAACACCAATCCCAACTCCTTCTCTTCTCGATGCACCATCAAACTCCATGGTCCAAATACCATTTTATTCATCCAGAAAAAAGGATCTTTGAAGACTGAACTGTTTGCTCTTTAGGAAGATGGTCAACTGTCTCAAGACTCTCTATTTTCTACACTATTCTTTCAATCTCCTCAATAGAATTCGTTGACTGCAAACACTGTTTCTTCACCTCTTTCCCTTCAGTTGTAATGACTTCATGCATGCTGCTCATGACCTTAGGAACTTCTGAAATTTCCACTAGCTGAATTTCATCATCAACATAATTTATAATCCTAAATAAAATGAAAGAATCAAGATCATTATGGACAACATGTATATGATGTTTGACTAGCTTCTCCTTACTACTGATCATGAATTTCATCTTCTTTTCCCTATAAAGTTTTCGGAGCTGACCAAAAACAGGGATAGTGGCATATGAAAAGTCAAGCAGTAGAGTGCCCTTTAGTTTTGCTCCCCAAGACCTTGAAAGCAACATGCCAAACCTCGGAGAAATATCGACAACTACTACATGCATGAGTAAATTTTTGGCTGGGATTTGGTCCAAGGATACTACCAAGTCTTTAATGAGGCCAAGGCATTTCACTCTCCCAGAATCAAAGGAATAAAGATCATGGTAGGGTAGGGTGATACTCAGTCCTATTTTAGACATGATGACTTTAGGCATAAGATTATGTGGGGCACCAGAATCTAGCATGGCATCATGGAGGATAAAATCATGAAGTTTAAGACTCAGATAAAAAGGAGGGATTTCACTATCTTAAGGAGATCCTTTTAAGGCTGGACCAAAAAGGATTGGTGACTCATCATCAGCTACATTAACTGTATCAGACATCTGGTCAACCTTAAGCATATTTCAATTTGAAATTTATATTTGTCATCCTTCACAAATTCAGTGAGGGGAATAGCAACCTTCAATTTAGGAATTTTATTTTCCAAACTAAAAAGGTTAGATTGCTTTTCTACCTCCTTTGCAGCGATGTTCTTCTTTTTTGTTTTCCCTTTAGCTTGTGACTCCTTCTTGTGGCTTTCAGTCTGCAACTCTTTGTCCTTCCTCACATTGCTGGTAGAGGCTTCATTTGTTCTATCCCGGTTCAGTATGACAATGTCATTTTCTTTATTATGACCTACAGGAGCAGTTTACTTGCTTGGCGTGTCTTTTGGTACATTTTGTCTTTTCTGAGTTAAAGTAACAGGTACATTTCTATTCCTCAAATTGTAATGATTTTGGAGATGACTAAGGGAGTTCTGATATCATCTTTGGTGCTCTTCAGTTTGAACATTCCACAGATCATCACTTGCAAGCACAAATTGCTGATCACTTGGTATGAAAGAATCTTCAGAAAACTGATCTTCTTCTGTTAGGAAAGTAGGCAGTTGATCTTCTTCAAAGAAGTGATTCGCTTGCACAATATCTTCTTCATATTCATCTTGGTCTTCAGTATAATTTTTCTGAAATGAAGCTCTTAGTTGACCTTGAGGATCTTGGTTTCGCTGCTCTTTTTGTCAATTTCTGAACTACTGTTGTTGCTATTCGCGAAAATTAGGATTCCTCACTGAAGGTTCTGCTTGTTGATCAGTTATGGATATTCTATCCATCATCCTCTCGATAGTTTTTATCAGATTGTCAAGCTTCACATCAGAAGATGATGTAGGCCCTTCTTTAAAGACAACTTTCTTCTCAGTCCTCTCAGGCTTTGATTTAGACTTCTTGATAAGAAGATTGGCTTCAACACTCACTGCATTTTTCTGCATATCTTCAAGAGTAGCTAGGTCTCTCTCTTTGAGCTGATATGCCATGTCTGAGTCAAAGGCATCGAGATGATGGAGAAGTGCCAGACCAGGTGGAGGCTTCATATCATCAGGAATAGAATTGTATACCAAATTAAATCTTGCTGTAAATTCTTGAACTGTCTCATTTGCATTTCTTTTCATTGAATTATACTTAGCCAATATCTGCAATGGATTTTTCTTCTCTTGCCAATGATCTAGGAACAACTCAATCAACATTTGTGAGTTATTTACAGAATTAGCAGCTAGGCTGCGAAACCACTTCTTCACATCCCCTGAAAATCTCTGAGCTATGATTCTTATTTTAGCATCATCATCATCAATTTCTTCTAGGTCAATAAAATCTATCAATTTATCAACATGATGCTGAGCTGTGATTTTTGCACTTCCATCAAAGAAGGGGAGTCTTTAACCATAATTATGATGCAGAGCAGAAATTTGAGTAGGTAGTATGAGGGGCGCAAATCATGCCATGACAGTTGGAGGTGGCGGGGGTACTACAATGCGCTGTGTATGTAAGGATGATGATATTGATGGGGGTGGAAGAGTTACTACAATTGGTTGTACAGGAAAAGATGGAACACATGGAGGTGGTATGAAAGATGATGAAACTAAAGTCTTGGGAGATGTAATGGATGTACTTGGAGGCGAAACAAAAGATGAAGCAGTGGCTAGGTATTCAAGTTGATACTAGATAAAGGCCTTTTCAGTAGTGACCTGGAGTTGGTCAGAAAGGCTTTGAAGCCTGTCAAAATTCAACCATAGATCATGATCAATTTTAGAAAACAAAGATTCTAAAGAAATAGAGTGAGTTTCAACCTTTAAAGGCTCTAATGTTACTTCAAAAATACAGGGCTCAAACTTCGACCTGGAAAGAGATAATTATATCTGATCATCAAAGGGAATTTTCTCAAAGGAAAACATATTTCATTAGCTTAGGAAGACATAAACATAACTGTTTGGTCTTTACTTACTAAGGTAAGTTAAGCTCTTAATTCCTTTATCAACCCAGGAAAGTACACTTAGAGGTGCTCACCTAAAGTATATAGATCTAGAAGGATCTAAGGTTCTAATGACAATCTAGTGAAATGAAATTAACAGTGCTCTCTTACAAGAGGTCCTTCATTTTCTTTTCAATCACTCAAGCATCAATCTAGATAAAACAAATCTTATGAAATTCTGATTGCCTAGGTAACAAAAACGAAGTATTAATGACTGGTTAAAATCCTATCATTCCCTTACAAGAATGTTGCTCAATAGAACTTTTCCAAATCACAACAATCTAAAGTAATTTCAATAACTAACTAAACCAAACAATGAATAAGATGAGTAATGTTGCAAACCAATAAAAGTTGAATCTTTTTACAAGAATCACTTACTAAACTACAAATTGAATTTAACCATTACAATCTAAATCACTTGGAAATCAAACCATGAACTATCTTCAAAGTCAAAGCCAATAAGCAAATATGGAAATTGTATGACGACAAGCATATATATCAATTTTCAAGATCAGAATTGGTTGAATCCTTTTACAAGGTTCTTTTCACAACGAATGCATGTCCTTTTCAATTGATAACTTTAATAACATGACTTTATTACAACACATCAAATAACTTCTAACTTTCAAATTCGAATATGCAACTATTAAGGAAACTTGAAAATAGAGTGTACCAGCGTAGCGATGAGGGCCCTTCAACACTTCACAAGTACTCTGAAAAATGATTCAGGACAGTATGACTATTGGATCTGGAAGCATAAACTTGATAATGAAGTCTGTATTAAATCTAGAGATTAAGAATGCACAAACTGTACTTTCATATGTTCATCATCTAGCTCTAAAACATAGTCTTCTTTCATAGGTTATTTATCATGAATCCTATAGAAAAAGAAGCTATTCCTCCTCCATATTATCCTAACAGAATTCTATTAATTACATCCAAGAAGGTCGAAATTGAATCAGTTCCTTCATTTATGCAAAAATTACTAAAATAGAAATTATTCTCTTCACAAAATCTGGAAATCTTGCTGAAGTGGCTGGATTTGACTAGTGTTGACCGAACGCTTGTTTCCTTCAAAACTGAAAGTGGATAGGTGATCCACCATCCGTGTACATTTTACTTCATGCCCACAATCTTCAAATTCTCTCACCTGCTGTGAAACATGTCAAACAATGGAGCATTTACAGGAAGTCACAACTTCTTGTAATTTTATGAAAAATGTCATTTTTAACATAATAATTTCAAAAATTAATTTTAAGCTAAAAATAATGATAATGACATCATGTCATTTAGTTTCTAAGGATTATAGCTAGAATATGAAGGTTAAATGGTAAAAAATGATAATCAAAAGAGGACTTTAAGTGGAATGGACAATCATAATTTGATAGCAACATTCCCCCAAAATCAGGATTTTGCATGCCCTCATGCAAATAATTTCTAACCTGTACCAGTACCAGTACCTGTACCTGTACCTCTGCTTTTGCCTCTGCCTCTACCTCTACCTATACTTCTGCCTCTGCTACCTGAAGTAAAGTGTTGATGTTCATTTGGGCTTCATACTCTATCTTCAAGATTTGATACTTGGTTTTAATTGCTTGCTTTTGCTTGTAAAGTTTGTAGGCCTTCCTACAAATTTGCATTTTATAGGCTGCGAGTTTCTTAACCTTTTTTTTCAATTTTTCATTCTCAACTTGAAACTTCTTCCTTTGTATTTTGAGTGTTTCATTTTATCTTTTCACTACTCTTTCCAAAACCTCTGATTCCATAAGCTGCTGTTGTAACTTCTCAACTTTCCTTTCTAGTTTTCTTTTCTTTTTACCTGAGAATTTAAGTACTTGTTGCTCCTTTTCCTTGTCTTTAATTTCCAATCCTTATATGTAGTCATACTGTGCCTGTTGTAGAATATAATCCTCCTCCACCGTTTTCCCTTTCTGACCTAACTTAGTCTTTCTGGACTTTCTTGTGTAAGTGGAGAAAATTTAATCCTGTTAAGCCCTTTTAGCCTCCTCCCTTACCATCCTTCTTGTTTTGATACTACTGCTAGATGGAACAAAGTTACTTAGTCTGAACTCTGAAAAGTCTTCCTCTATAGCATCTACATCAATCAATAGTTCTGCATGTTGTTTCCCTTCCTTTAAATTCTGTTGTTCCTCCTGTGGATTTTGCTGTTTTTCTTGCTCCTCATCTGCCATAAACTCATTAGTCACCAAGAATTTCTTCCATGTCACACTTATCTTTTGCAGTTCAAATTCAATCAAGATTTTTACCAAACCAAAATGGTATAGGCTCCTATCCTGATTTTTCCTTTGTTTTTGTATGGTCTTAGACATTTTAGTCAGGCTTTGCAAAAGAAAATATGGTAAGCTTATGATGCAGTCTCCTCTTAGATGCATTAACAATTTGATATGATAAAGAAATAAAATGCTATATCTTCCCTCACAGGTTATAAATTTTTGAATAACATAAACTATTTCATTCCATGGATGAATGAGCCAACTCCTTGGTATCTCTGATTTCCAGTCAACTGATGATACCCTTGTCCTGGATATAAAATGTGTCCATGTTTTCTCTTTGAGCCGCTTGGTTTTAAAATACTTTTCTCCTTCTGGACTTATACCTATTGCTTGAGCAATTGTGTCTTCTGAGATCCTAAAAGACAAGTTTCCTACAATAGCCCTTTCTCCATTGAATGAGGAGGCAAACTCCCTTGCTGCTAGCTCATTATGCCCATTAAATTTCTCTAAAAATGTCAGCCATTGTTTTTCCCTAAAAATGTCTATGCAATCCTTATGGTATTTGGTAGGGTCAAATTGTTGTGGCTCTGTTCGGTTTGCCATGAGAGAATTTTTTTTTATCTCCTGTTACCCTGTGTGTAAGAAGAATTTATAGTTGTAAAAATAATTCTACCATAGTTTATATAAAATTATTGTATTTCCCTTATGCTGTAAAAACAAATTTCACCATAGTTACAATAAGAAACTACCTGAGCCTGAGTAAAATGTGTATCTCTGCTTTAATGGAAGACGCTACCAATTTAATCAAAATACCCTTCAACTGGTTCTGTAGAGTCTCCCCTATGCCGTGGCCCTTTTACTCGTATGTTGACATTGTTGCTGTCAACATACTCGTAACGTTATACCCTTATGTATCTCAGAGAGGATTTACCTTCAGAATGGTAAACAACCCTAATTCACAACGTTTTCTACAGGTTCAAACTTCTACCTATACTTTGTGATGAATATAATACTTACTTCCTTTTTAACACGGTGGTTTCATTCTTTACGACCTTCATTCATTATTTGCTTATGCAATGAATCCTCAGTATCTTCACGCATCATATACTTCATTGATAATTCCTTCAATGCCTTAAATAAGGATTTTTAATGATGACCTACAGAGTCTTGGTAGCAGTCTTTGAATGATGAAATCGAGTATGGTACAAGTCCTTTGCTGAAATTATGAGGAATACAGATCATTATGGCACCTACAGATCATAATAGCATCGGGTCATGATGATTTGCTGAACTAGCCATTAATCCTTACTTATGATCACATACCCTTTGTCTATCAAATATGTTTTATTTTCCAGATTTAAAAATCTTTAGGTTGAAAACCATAAAGATTTTAAATCCTTTATATTTGTGCCCTAATCCCCTCTTCAAAATTCGGTTATGTAGCCTACTAATTGATGACCTCCAATATGCAGTTGGTGACTTAATTGGTTCTTAAGTATGCATGCTTAGATTTGGTAGATCTATTGATACTTATGACTATAGGTTGATTGAAATATATGTACAGGATGAAAAGGTAGCCTTTAAGGATCAGGCTTTTAGGAATATATACAGGATAGAAGATAGGACTAATGTTTAGAAATAGGAAATAGGTTATAGTTATAGGATATAGGTAGAAGAGTAGGTCTGAATCCTACAGGATATAAGAATGAACATTATAGAATAAAATGGGTATTTAGAAACTAAAATCAATAATCATCATAACCATCATTTAAAAATTGAAGTTAATAAAAGAAATTAAAAATATTAAAATGACAATTCTTACAGTCCTCTGATATCCCTTTGTTTGGAGGCTGGCTTTTGTTGTTTGAAATGTTCAGGCATAGTTCAGACCTGTGATGGTGTCCATTTGTCTCTTAAATGTAATCTCTTTCTTCTTAGGTGCAGTCCAATCCAGTTTAGTTTATGTTATGAAGGAGTCTTCTTTGTAGATGCAATCTTCCTCTTCTTGGGTGTAGTCCTCTTCTTTGCAATTTTCTTCTTCTTAGGTGCAATCTTCCTCTAAACAGATCCCATTCTGAAAATGTGCATAGAACAAGTCCCTTTCTGAGAATGAGAATTTGTATATAACAGGTCCCTCTGAGAAATTATATATAACAGGTCCCTTTCTGAGATATGTTCTAAGTTTACAATCTAAGTCTTTTGGAAAATACTGAACAACAATCATTTTTTTTAAGAATCCATTAGAAAATGTAAATACAAACCTCTTCCTCTGCTGAGGGAGACAAAAAAGCATGAACAAGTTCAGACTTCCTTCTCCCCAACTAATGATTTGACTTGTCCTCAAGTCATGTTTCTTTCAGAATCCTTTTATTTTGCAATTCAATCTAAGCTAAAAAGGAATTCTTACAAGCCAATTTCTTGGTTTTCTCATAAGAATTCGTGTTTAGATTATGCCATCTCTATTTTTCATATCTAAACATTATTTTGTTGTTTTTTTAGTTTTTTATTTTATTTTAGAAAACAAAAAATCATTAAGGCTTGGATATTACAGTTGACTGCTGTACTATATGTACCTCCTTTTACTGTGATATTGTCCTCATGAAGTCTTCTTTACTGATAGGCTTATGATAGATCTTTAGCCTGTGTCCATTCCCCAGATATGTCTGTCCTTCCTGGTCAATTGAAGTTAGTTTGACTGATCCATTCTCAAAGACTTCAATGATGTCATAAGGGCCCTTCTAGTGGGTTGTAAATTTTGCTTTGTAATATTTGAATTTTAAGTCGAAGAGTAATGCCCAGTCACCAACCTGAAATTCCTTCTTCTTAATTAACTTGTCATGCTACTGTCTTCTTTGCTGTTGTATCATTGTTGTCCTTTGCACTGCCTGTTGTCTCATCTCGTCTAGCTAGTTCAATTGCATGATTCTTTCTTGATGGGCTTCAGAAAGATCTATTCCTAAGTCTGCAGCCAATTTATATGTATGTATTTGAAATTCTATTGGTAGCATGACCTCTTTTCCATACACTAGCTGATAGGGTGTAAACCCTGTTGTGTTTTTCCAAGTAATTCTATATGCCCATAGTGCTTCATTGAGCTTGTCTGCCCAATCCTTTCTGTTTGTTACCACTGGTTTTTTCATTATCCCTTCTAGTGTTTTGTTTGTAGATTCCACTTGTCCATTGGCCTATGGATGGTAGGGTGTGCTCCGTCTGTGCTTTATTTTGTACTTATCAATAATTTCTTGAACCATTCTTGATGTGAATTGAGTCCCTTGGTTAGTTACTATCTCTTTGGGTACTCCATATCTAACAAAAATTTCTTCAGAAAGGAAATTGACTACTGTTTGTTCAGTTGCCTTTGCAAGTGCATTTGCTTTAGCCCATTTACTCACATAATCAATACATACAAGAATGTAATTCTTACCTTTGGATGGTGGATTGATGGGTCCAACAAAGTCGAGAGGCCATTTTTCAAATGGCTCTAGATGCACTTGTGGTTGAAGTGGCATCTCATCAGAGGTGGTTGGTTTGCCCATGCGTTGGCAGCTGTCGTAACTTCTTACATACTTGTTTGAATCTTTGAAAATTGATGGTCAATAGTAGCCAAGGCTAAGAATTTTGTGTGTTTTCCTCTTAGCTGTAAAATGGCCACCACAAGGTTGATCATGCCATGAGGTTAGTATATCAATAATTTCATCCTCTCTAATGCATCTTCTAATGATCATATCATAACCAATATAAAATAAATCGACATTAACCCATGAATATCTTGCGCTTTGTTTGATCAACCTTTTCTTCTCCTTTGAACTGAAAGATGGTGGTACTTTTCATGTGGACAAATAGTTAGCTAAATAAACAAACCATGGAGTTAACATTGAAATTGCAAACAAGTGTTCATTAGGAAATGAATCTTCAACTTGGACAGCTTCACCTGAATTTTGAAGTCTAGAAAAGTAATCTGCTACCTGGTTCTCTTTCCCTAGTATGTCTAGTATTGTGAGATTAAATTCCTGCAGTAAGAGTAACCATCTAGTGATCCTGCCATTAGTAATAGGTTTTTTCATTAAGTATCTAATGGCAGAGTGGTCCGTGTGAACGAGGACTTCATATCCATTTATATAATGACGAAATTTGTTCAATGCATGTATAATTGCAATCATTTCCTTTTCTGTTACTGTATAGTTGAGTTCAACAAGAGTCAAATTTTTATTGATAAATTAAATGGCATAAGTTAAAGCATATTCTTTTTTCCCTAATGAAGCCCCTACTACTATGTCGAATGCATCAGTTGAAATGTGAAAAGGTAAAGTCCAATTGGGTCCCCTTAAAATTGGAGCAGTACTTAGTTTCTCTTTGAGTTTCTCGAAAGCATTTTGACAAGCCTCATTCCAATTGAAGGTTACATCTTTTGCAAGAAGTTTAAACAAAGGCAATGCTATCCTGTTAAAGTTTTCAATAAATCTCCTATAATAACTTGGATAACCAAAAAAGCTTCTTACATCTTTTGGATTTGTTGGAATGGGCAATTCAACATTAATTTGTATTTTTTTTTGGTCTACCTTGATTCCCTCAGGATAAATATGATGTCCTAAGACTATTCCCTCATTCATCATCATATAAAATTTTTCATTGCTTAACAAAAAGTTGGTTTCTATAAATTGTTGTAAAACTTTCTCAAGATTTTGCAAAGAATTTTCAAAGGAATCACCATATACTGAAAAATCATCCATATATACCTCAACACATTCATGGACCAGATCAGCAAAAATTACTAATACTGCTCTCTGAAATGTTGCAGGTGCATTGCACAAGCCAAATGGTAGGACATTGTAAGCATATGTGCCCCAGGGATAGGTAAATGTTGTTTTATCTTGGTCTCGCGAGGCTATGCTAATCTGATTGTAGCCACTAAAACCATCAAGAAAGGAAAATGACATTTTTCCAGCTAATGTATCAAAAAATTGGTCAATAAATGGCAGTGGAAAATAGTCTTTAAGGGTGGCCTTATTCAATTCTCAATAGTCAACACAGACTCGCCATTTACCATTTTTCTTGGGAACTATTACTAATGGAGATACCCATTGGTTGTTTGAAATGGGGTAAATGAACTTCACTTTTAGTAACTTTTGCAATTTGTCTCTTACAACCTCTTTGAGCATGGGGTTCATCCGTCTCTGTGGCTGCCTCACTGGTTGAATATTAGTGTTGTATAGATATGGTGAGTGCAAGTTTTTGGGTGAATTCCCTACATGTTAGTGTAGTCCCAAGCAAATGCCTTTTGGTATTTGGTGAGCAAGTCAAGCAATTTCTGTTCCTGAGATGCTTCTAGAAAGGCCCCAATGTTCAATGTCTTTCCTGGGCTGATTTTTGTTGCTTTGCTTTGTGTGTTTGTAATGGAGTCAATTGTAAATATTTCCTCAAATATTGCTTTCCGAGAGTACATAGTACAAGTTTCCTGAAAGCTTTGTGCCAACATGTGATCTACTGCAGTGTATTGTGCATTTCTCAATTCTTCTGAAACATCAGGCTGGGTGATAAACATTTCTACTAAATCTTCATTGTTGTTCTCCTCAATATCATACATTTGATTGATGCTTAAAACATAGTATATTTCTTCCTGATCATTGTACTTGTCATCTAGCCATAATTTTTGTGTTACTGTTGGGGTTTGTGCTGATGGGTACAAGGTAAGTTGTTTTCTCTCCGTGCCTCTAGAAATGATCATGTTTTTTTTTTCTAAGTAAGATTAGTCTATTAAAAAAAGGGGAATAAAATTACAGTGAGACCGAAGTCAGATACATTGCCCTGAAGAGAGGCAAAGGTGTCAAGATAAACATGGAATGAGACTGCCCCAGTTTAGGGAGCTCAGTCTTGAACCTTTTACTGAGTTTACAAAATACAAAAAAAGAGCTGAGATTCCATATCACCATCTGAACAAAAACATGCCCAGTAGTATGGGCCGCCTATCGAGCTATCATGACAACAAAAAACAAGCTAAACATCAGAAGGTTCTTCAATAATCCGACACCAACTTGTATCATACATGTTCCCTTCAGGAGCTGCTGCTGAGTTGGATGGAACAGGGTCGATTGGCGCCATATCCATGTTTGGAGCGCTATTGGCTGGTGCCTCAGGAACCTGCAAAGACTCTCTACCAATCGCCAACTAGATGCTCGATGTCGGAATAGAAACAGATCTCGAGCCCTCCTGATGGGAATTCAGCTCTCCCTCTTGGGCTTCCTCCTGGAATACCACTGAAATATGCGCCGTGATTCTTGGACGATTCAGAGCGCTGCAGAAGGTGAAGAGCGCAGAGCCATATGAGGGATGCCCTCTTCCTCTTCGAGTGTGAGGATAGTGCCCAACAGAGAAGTCACTTGAAGGGGAGGGCGACTCAGTAGATGGACTGAAAGGCACCCGCCTAAGCTGACCTCGTCGAGACCTCATTCGATGGTGACGATGAGGCATCGGGACGACCGAAGCAGTGGTAAGAGAGCAAGGTGGGGTAGCGACGATGACAAGGCTAGTGGAGCGCGTGACCACAAAGACCAGGCTAGCGGAAAACAAGAAAACTACAGTACGCAGGCCTGGTGCCCGGGATAAAAACCAAAAGGAGGACGAAGGCAAATTTGCCGTAAGACTAGAGCTTGGATACAGAGTCACCTCCCCCTTCATTCCACCATAAGAATTAGTGAGGATGAGACCCGCATAAATAATGCCAAAATCGAAGCTCCAACTAGACATTGGATAATTCTGCGAGTGAATCACCGGGATTTGCTCCCCCACCGGCTCATAATTGAGCCTTAAAACATCAATATCCTTCAGGTCTCGAGAATCATCCAACATAACTGTTGTAGTGAATGGAGCCAAGGTTTGAATTGAGCTGGCGCGTGCGAGTGCATAAACCAGGGTGCCAGACAGGGATGGAGTATCAGAGCCAATGAACAGCGAGCAAGTGAACTCTGCATACACCAAATTTCGAGAGCCTTCATTTATGAACCGGTTGATCATGCTGTACTGGGCGGGCAGGTGTTGTGCCTCCTCACGCCACCTCTGTCCCATCCAAAGTGATAGCTATTTAAACACCCGCATCCGGGGTAGAAATGATCATGTTACCAGATCTACATCCAATGAATGCATCAACAATGGCCAACCATGGTCTTCCAAGTATGAGTGGATGTCCTCCTAAGTTTTATTTTGGCTGGAGTACTAAGAAATCAACTGGATACTCCCAAGGGTCCAGTGAAACAATTATATCTTCCAGTACCCCCTCAGGAATGACTTTAGAACGATCTGCTAATTCCAAAACAATTAGGGTTGACTGTAAATTTATCAGCAGCAAAGTTTTCATTGTGTCCAATGTCATAACATTTATTGCAACTCCTAAATCAATAAGAGTGTTTGGAATTGAAATTTTGTTGATAATTGTTGTGACTCTATGTATGCCTGGGTCAACATATTTTTCCATGGAAATAACATTCGATATCAAGCCAACTAAATTGCCAATGACATGTATTGTTTGTGGATCAAATCTTTTCTTTGCAGGCTTTTTGAGACATAGCTCTTTTATGGCTTTGGTATAAAGCAGAACATCCTTGATTCCCTGGAGTAATGGAATTTTGACATACACATTTCTCAATTCATCAAGAAAATCAAATTGTGGAAATGGTGTGGGTAATTTTGGTTGAAGTAATCGTTCCGAAAATGGAGGTGGTTGTAGTGTTTTGATTTGTTGACCCTGTTCTAGATTGTTTTGTGTTGGGTCACTTTTTTTGCTACCTAGTTGGTTTTCTTGTTCATCATTTTGATTCTCTTTTTGTGAGTGTGTTTGAACAAGTGGAGGTTATTTTTGCAGACTTCAACCCGACCTTAGTTCAATTTTTTGCAGTGACAGAGCTGGGTACAATGGTCCCTCATCTACAATGTAAGTTGGTCTATCTATTCGGTTGTTTGGGTTAGCTATGGGTTGAGATGGTAGCTGTGTGGGTCTAGGAGGTTGGTTGGATGGTATTTGTAGCTGAGGTGAATTTATTTGTAGAGGAGTAGGTAAAGTTTGTTGAGGATTCTTTTGTTGATAAGCTACTAGTTGCTGAGGGTATTGTTGTGGATATGGCTGAGAGTATTGTGACTGATAGTGTTGGGGATACGAGTGAGCAAATGGTTGCTGATATTGTTGAGGTTGTTGTTGATTAAATTACTGAGGAAAAGAATATCCTTTTCATCCTTGTTGTGGGTATGTTTGCTGCTGTTGATTAAACCAATTTTTCCAAGGCATAGGAACATTCCAAGAATTTTGAACATGCATGCTATAATTTGCTGAATTTGGATTTTCATACATACATGGAGGTCTTGGCTACCATGGCCTTCTAGCTCCCATGAAATACATGTTCTCCATTTTTGCATTGGCTTCCAAATTGTAATTTTGCAAAATTTTCATCTTTGCGCAATCCTTGGTGTCATGATTTTCTTTACAAAACCCACAAATCTGCACATTATCTAAAGGACATTCTTTCAAAGCATGTTTTCGTCTACATTTGGGACATAATATAGATAATTATTGCTCTTGTTCATCTTTCTTTTCTTTGTTTTCAAAATTCTATTTGGTTCCCCAAAGTACTTAGAAGGTCTGTTTTGAAATCTTCAAATAGATTGCCTAGTTCAGCTCTAGTAATATTTCCTTTAGCAGATTTTGTGATCTTTGATGTCATGTCTCTTTTTCCATTTCTTGCCCTACTCCTAGAGTACTTTTGACACAAGTAAACAATCTCCTCAAAAGGTAAATTAGAAATGTCCCCTTTACCCATGAGATTGAGGTCATCTAGATACTCATCCTGGATGCCTTTAAGAAAGATTGTTCAAATAATATCAACATAAATGGTTCTATGTTTTGATTTTTGTAGATTATATGAAAATCTTTCTAAGTATTCCTCTAAGGTCTTGTCTTCTTGTTGATTCATTCTAAAGATGTCATCTTTAGAATCTTTTGATCTACAATAAGGTTGATACTTCTTCAAAAAGATCTTTTCTTATGTCATCCCAATCAGTGACTGAGTGTTCACCTAATCCCATGAACCACCTAAGTGCTGCTGCTTTTAAGGTAGCAAGAAAAAGTCAAAGTCTATATGCATCATCGGTATATCCATAGGTTCGGCATACTATGTCAAATTCCAAAAAAAACGAGTCCGGGTCTTCGGATGCCATACCATAAAAATTTGGTAATACAGATGGCGGTATATTCTTCATTTTAATTTCCTCATCCATATACTCTCCTCTATCTTGAATTGGAAATTTAAATGTGGATTCCTCTGTGTCTGGTTCATTTGGATTTCCTCCAAACAAATTATCATTTCCTTGTTTTTCTTAATTCTCCCTTTTCCTTCTCCTTTCTTTCATTTGTTTCTCATACTTTCTTAGTTGTTCAGGAGTAGGTCCTATGGATCCTCCGTCTTCAACCATTGTAAATTGTGATTTGTCTAAGGCTTCTACCTCTTCTTCTTGTTTTAGTTCTTGAGGGAAAATTTGTTCAAAGATAGGCTGTTGGATTTTTGTACTACTCTCTTTTAATTTCCATACTGTATAAGTCTCAGGTATATATCTTTTCTTTGCCTCATGAGCTAGTAGGATTTGTCTTTCAACGAGAGTACGTCTTTGGCTTGATCTTTGTTTTTCCTCAAGTTTTTCCACAGTAACTTTTCCAGTTGGTGTTGTGTACTCAATCTTTTCTAATGGTTCTGCTCCTAATGGTGGATTAGTTGTTGGCTGGAGGGTTTTGTGAATCTTCCTTTCTCATCCCTTAACCTAGACATAAATAAACATGTCTGAAATTTAAATTTAAATCCATGTTTTTGTTGTTGTTGTTGTTGTTTTTTTTTTTTTTAAAGTCTTTCTAGTTGCACCTCCTCGACAACGGCGCCAAAATGTTTGGTCTTTACTTACTAAGGTAAGTTAAGCTCTTAATTACTTTATCAACTCGGGAAATTACACTTAGAGGTGCTCACCTAAAGTATATAGATCTAGAAGGATCTAAGGTTCTAATGACAACCTAGTGAAATGAAATTAATAGTGCTCTCTTACAAAAGGTCCTTCATTGTCTTTTCAATCACTCAAGCATCAATCTAGATAAAACAAATCTTATGAAATTATGATTGCCTAGGTAACAAAAACAGAGTATTAATGATTGGTTAAAATCCTATCATTCCCTTACAAGAATATTGCTCAATAGAACTTTTCAAAATCACAACAATCCAAAATAATTTCAATAACTAACTAAACCAAATAGTGAATAAGATGAGTAATGTTGCAAACCAATAGCAGTTGAATATTTTTACAAGAATCACTTATCAAACTGCAAATTGAATTTAACCATTACAATTTGAATCACTTGTAAATCAAACCATGAACTATCTTCAAAGTCAAAGCCAATAAGCAAATATGGAAATTGTATGACAACAAGCATATATATCAATTTTCAAGATCAGAATTGGTTGAATCCTTTTACAAGGTTCTTTTCAAAACGAATGCAAGTCCTTTTCAATTGATAACTTTAATAACATGATCTTTACTACAACACATAAAATAGCTTCTAACTTTCAAATTCGAATACGCAACTAGTAAGGAAACTTGAAAACAAAGTGTACCAGCATAGTGATGAGGGCCCTTCAACACTTCACAAGCACACTGAAAAACGAAGGAGAGTATGACTATTGGATCTGGAAGCATAAAATTGATAATGAAGTCTGTATTAAATCTGGAGATTAAAAATGCACAAACTGTACTTTCATTGTTCACCATCTAGCTCTAAAACATAGTCTTCTTTCATAAGTTATTTATCACGAATCCTATAACAAAAGAAGCTATTCCTCCTCCATATTATCCTAACAGAATTCTATTAATTACATCCAATAAGGTTGAAATTGAATCAGTTCCCTCATTTATGCAAAAATGATCAAAATATAAATTATTCTCTTCACAAAATCTGGAAATCTTGCTGAAGTGGTTGGGTTTGACCAGCGTTGACTGGACATGTGTTTCCTTCAAAACCGAAAGTGGATAGGTGATCCACCATCCGTGTAAATTTTACTTCATGCCCACAATCTTAAAATTCGCTCACCTGCTATGCAACATGTCAAACAATGGAGCATTTACAGGAAGTCACAACTTCTTCTAATTTTCTGAAAAATGTCATTTTTAACATAATAATTTCAAAAATTAATTTCAAGCTAAAAATAATGATAATGACATCATACCATTTAGTTTATAAGGATTATAGCTGGAATATGAAGGTTAAATGATAAAAAATGATAATCAAAAGAGGATTTTAAGTGGAATGGACAGTCATAATTTGATACCAACAATAACTATGTAAACCAAATAACAGAGCTTGAGAAACAATAATTCTGTATATTTCACTGTAAGGCATCCATACAAAGAAGAGATATCATGTAGATAAAGATGTTTTAACCTTTAGAAAACAAATGGAATGAAGAAAAAACACCATGAACTCACTGGGCTAGAGTTCCTTAAAAATAGCTGCAATTGTCTCTGTATTAGCTGAAAAGATGATTACATGCAAGCCTCCTCCACAAAAAGTTCAACCCTTCTCTCTGAAAGAGAAATGATACATATAGACTCTCCTAGACCACTTTCCCACCTTCGGGAGTTGAATTCCTTGGTGGAGGAACTGACTCCAAGATTCTCTCAACCAATAGGTGAGAGTGAGAAGGTGAAACTCAAACACTTCTTGGAGAGTTTGTTTAGGAGTTTGCGTCCTTTATGAGGCATAATACACATCAAAAACAACCTATGAGGTACATTTATTCATGCCTACATCACCTAGCCTCAAAACTAGTGCCATTACATAGAGAATATTGACGTTGACTAAGTCAAACTGGAAACTGGAAATTTTACATAGTGAAATTTACAAATTAAAACACAAAAAAGTGCAGAAGCGCAATGCCGACTTTGAGATGATTCTAAGGTGCCTTCCAGAGGTACAAATGAAAAACTGAGAGAACAGCCAACTAGCCCTTCAAGTCTAGTTTCCATAACAGTTTCACTTTTTGAATTTTGACCATGGGAAGCCCTTCAAAAATCCATTCTCCCAAGGTTGCTCCAGGTGCGCAATGCCTATCAAAAAAGGGTCCAAAATGCTAGTTTTTTTGCCACTTTTTTGCACTTTTCTCCAAAACCGAGCCACCTCTGCAAAATATGAGAAAATGGTTTTTGAGAGGATGGAAAGATATTTCCAAAATATAATTTATTTTTTTTTTTTTTTTTTTTTTTTTGCTGAAGGCCTGAGTAAAAAGCGCAGCGCGTAGCTGTTGATTTTCTGAATTTAGCTAAAAAATTCTCAAAAAACTAAAAGTGATTAGAATTTTCTCAAAATTGGTTGGACGCTGTAAAAATATGTTTGTTAACCTTTCATAGATGCTTCAGAAAGTATCTCGAAGTTTCTGTCATCCTTTTGGTATTTTTTGGCTTTCTTGAGCTTGTTTTCAAGCTGCTTTACCCTCACATTGGTGATCATGTTTTGAGCCTGGTAGTGGTGTGCCATATGTCTAAGCTACTAATCATCTCTGTTTTCCTTCTCGAGAAGCTTCTCCAAGTTTTGATTCACCCTGTTGAGCCAATACCCGTCTTGATTGATCTTAAGAGCAATTCTGTCTTCTAGGTCTATGTCTTCATTCAACATGATGTGTTCTTCCTCTTCTTGCAATGCCTTCTTTAGGCCCTTTGTTCTTTGCTTTTTCCTCTTACCTTTCCCTCTTTCTCCTTCAGGCTCGCTTGATTTTATGATTTCTTTTCCCTTGCCAACCTGCTGCAATAACTTGGCTTATTCTTTTTCCATGATCAATTCCTTTGCTTTGAGCTCACTATTCTCCTATTCAAGGAATGAAATGATGTATCTAGTTCTCGCCATATTGACTGTAAGCTCCTTGATATGATAGTATTTATCTCTGATTGTCCGTTGCATGCTTAAATTCTGATCCTCTGCCTCTAAATCAACTAGCTCAAACTCATGCTCAACTGTGTCTTTATCTTTTGCTTCCGGTCCCTGCTTTGTTGATGAAGAAGGCTTGGCCCCTTTCTCACAATGAGAAGCAAACACAAGCCTCTGTCCTCTCTTGTAGACCTTAGTCACCTCAGGCTTGGGTGCTTGAGTTTTGTCAATTGATTTGCTAGAGGACCCCACCTCCATTTGCTGTTTGGTATGCTAGAGGGCTGAGTTGCTACATTGGCTTCTTGCTATTTCAGCGTTGTTTCCAAAAAGGTTTCCCAAGCCATACCTTTCTCTGCAAGCTGGTGAAGGACTATAGTCTTGATCAGTCTGTGATGAAACAGGCTTGGGTAGTGCTCCTTATTTTTCATTTGTATCTTTTCTGACATTTTTGAAATTCTCTTGAATAGGTAGTTACACATGTTGTGTGGCTTCTAAGAGGTGAAGTGCTTTAGGAGGTGAAAATTATAAGCATACAACCTGTAGAATATTCCTTCACATGTAAAGACCTTCATGATAATCTTCATCAAAGGGGCATATTTCTCCAATAAGTATCTAAAAGGCATAGTGCAATCATGTTTTTCCCTGTATGGTGTTTTTAAGAAAGGTTTATAATATTCAAGATCTAGGTTCATTCCCTTGAACCAATATTCACCATTATTCGGTAGCTTTGTAGTAAGTGAAATGGAGGCCACTAAAAAAATGAATTTAACACCAGCGATAATATCATTTTCACCCTTCAATTGAGTTTCCACCCAATATGTCAATTGCTCATGAAAACCCACCTCACTCACCCTTTTGCAAAAATCCAAGCAATGTAAATCTTCAAAGCACTGTTTGATGAAAGGATATGCGTTGATTTCATTGCAATTTTATGGCTCATATATGAGGATTTTCCCTCCCTTATGATGTCTTTTCCTCTCTGGTGTAGATTCTGACTCCATGATGACAAAAAACCCTAACAACATGAAATGAGAAAACGTGTGAGGTATGAATGGAAAATGAAGTGATGTGAAGGTGGAGTTTGACAAAATGATAAAGGAGGTTTTGAAAGAGGTGGAAATGAACTTTGGAAGCTGATGAAAATGAGTGAAAAATCAGTGGAAGAGTGATCTTCTTGCAAGGAGGAAAAACAAAGTTTGTAATGAAAAATGCCCAAAAGCCTCTAGGAATGAACTAGGGTTTTACTTTTGGAGAGGTAAAATTATGCTTTGAGGTTGATTGAGTGGTTCAAATTGTTAATTAAACATGTATAAAGGTGTAGGGAAACATTTTACATGTTTAGAAACCAAAAAATAAAAATGGCCATTATCACCCTATCGTTTGCCATGAAAAATTCCACTACAAACCCTAATTTGAAGAATCATTGGCATGAGATGATTTTGAAAAGAAAATGAGGGAGAATGATGGTGTAATTACTTGTTTCTTGGATTAGAAATCAATGAAATTAAGTTTTAAAGCCAAAAAATGGAATTTGGGAGAGGTTTGGGCGTTTTCTGGACACTCTGCCCCATGTGCAGCGCCTTGTTCCTGCGTGTAACACCTCAAGTTTTTTTTTTCAAAATTGCCTAGGAAATAAACTTTTTCTCTCTTTTGGATGTGAGAGATCGATACTAAAGAGTGAAGAGGAGGTAAATGAACCAATTTTGGGGACTTTTGAGTTTATATAGGAAAAAATATTTCTCTTTTTAAAAAAGAAATGGGACCCACAAACCTTTGAAAACTGATTTTTCACTTTTGAAAACAGAGTTACCTTTACAACATAAACCTGAGCTGCCTTTTCACTTTCCTGAGTGATGGAACTTCTTCTTTTGCAACTTTTTGACCATGAGAACATGATGAATGGGTGATAACTCACAAATCAATACCCAAGGGCTCGTTGTCATGCTATATTCACTGTTGAATTTATTCATGAAAATGATGAACCTTGGAAACCCTAGCGACCTAATGGATGACCTGAAACTAAATGGAATGATGATGAGGGCTGACATGTTTTTATTATAAACCCTCCATAAAAATGTGATAATTGACCAGCATGAGTGAATTTCCAAAAGACTGACCTCATTTCTAGACTAACCAAACAATGACCAAATTTTGCTGTGTAAACCTAGTGACATAAAAACTTTGATTTTGATAGTCTTGACAAGCATAGTAAAAGCACATTTGATCCAGGTGACAGGATTACAAGACTGACACTAACATTGGCTCCAGCCACGGATGGCAACTCCTTGGAGGTGTCAAGAACGCCGTATACCAAGTAGCCTTATCCATTGGGCAATCAAGTCAACATGCAGAAAAATAGACTGACCTTTTGACATGACAAACACTGAAAAGTGAAATAAAAACCAAAACAGTAGCTGACCCAAGAATCCTTAGGGCCTTCACTTCGGGCTTCAAACTCCTATGACAAGCACCTAAATTTCTAGAAATAAAATACACACTGGTATATACAATGATGATGAATTTTCAGACTTTTTTCACACATAGTAGTGCTATGAGAAGCCTACCATTGATCGCTCCTCTTGAATAATCTCCTCCATCCATTTCTTCCAATAAGAAAGCATTCTTCCCTCTGAAAGTAAAAATTATGTAAGGTCCCTTCCATAAGTTTTCAAACTTTCCATGTTTGCCCTTCTCTTCATTTCTAGCATCCCGCTGAAGAACCACATCTCCTAGATTGAAATTGTCTTCCTTGGTCTTGCGATCATAAATATTTTTAATCTTCTCCTGGAGTTTCGATGTTTTCTGAAGAACCTCTTCCCTTGTCTGTTGTAAATGAATCATTTGATTTATCCTTCTATGCATGTCATTATTCTCACTATCCAATTCCTGCAGAATTTTCATGACTGAGACAGCAAGAGATGTAGGAAACACTATATCAATTCCATATACCAGCTGAAAAGGGGACATACCTATTGTTTTTTTAGTGCTGATCCTATTTTCCCACAAGGAATTGATGATATTTTTATACCAGTTCTTCTTGTTCACCTCTAGAACCTTCTTGATGATGTTAACAAAGGATTTATTGGAAGATTCAGCAAGACCATTCCCTTGCGGATGATAAGCAGTAGACTATCCTAACGTAATATTGTATTTGGCACAGAAATTTACCATTCTTTTTTACTTGAAAGCAATAGCATTGTCAGTAATTATTTTTTGTGGGCAGCCAAATCTAGACAAAATATTAGACTCAATGAATTGAATGATGAGAAAATCAGTAGCTTGCCTGGTTGGGATTGCTTCAATCCACTTTGTGAAGTAGTCGGTGGCTATCAATATCCATTTATGTTGTGCTGAAGATGAGGGATGGATTTTGCCAATGAAATCAAGGCCCCACTGCTGAAAAGGAGCTGAAATAGAAATAGGTTGTAATGGTAATGGAAAAAGCTTTTTATTTCCTTGAAAAATATGACATTCATGGCAGCTCATGACTATTTTGTATACATCAGAAAAGAGGGTGGGCCAATAGAATCCAACTCTTAAGATCTTGTTTGCTGTAGTTTTCCAAAAGTGATGACAGCCATAGTCTCCTTTATGAAAATCCTTCATGACATCCTTAACTTCATTTTCTACCAAACAATTCAGTAGCACACACCACGATCTTTCCAAAATAAAACACCATCTAGAATACAATATTTTGAAGCCTTCAATTTCAGAGATCTAGCTTTACCTTTGGGGACTTCCGGTGGAGGATTCAAGTGCTGCAAGACATAGAAAATGTCAAAATACCAAGGTGAGGACATAAACATATCAGACACCTATAGGAAAGGATCTTCTTCTTCTTGTTCTTTGGAAAGTGTAGCAATCAAATTGATGTCTAGTGTGTGTTGATTTGATTCAGCCATGAGTTTTTCTAGACCTTGTCCCTTGATGAGAATTGTAGGTTTGATATACAAGTCATACTCCAACATAGCTACAATCCACTTTCCTCTCCTACCTTCAGGATCCGTTTGCACAATAATTTCCTTCACTGCTGCAGTAGGAACATAAGCAATGGTATGAGAATGCAGAATATAAACTCAGAAATCCTTTAGGGCTTTCAATAAAACGAAAGCCTTCTTCTCAATGATCTTGTATCTCAGTGCTGCATCCCTTATAGTGCGAATGAAAAAACCTATAGGCCGTTCATTCTTTTGATCTTTCTTCTGCATTAGGACAACTACTAACGTATGGTCAGAGGCAAAAGAAAAGATGATGAAATCTGAAGTGTATTATGGGCTAATCAAAATAGGTGTAGTAGATAAAGGAAATTTCGCTGCACGAAATGATTTCTTAGCATCTAAAGACCACTTTACCTCACTATCCTTCTTCAACATGTTTGTCATTTCTTTCAAGTGCTCAACTAGATTAGGAATGCATCTTCTCATAAAATTGATTTTACCATTGAAAGGTTGAATCTCTTTCTTGTTCCTTGGGAAGTCTAATTGTTGAATGGCCTCCACTATTTTAGGATCAATGTGATGTCATCTTTAGAGATGATGTGTCCCAATAGATTACCTTCTTCCATGGTGAACAAGATCTCCTTTGGGTTGAGTGAGATGCCAAATTTTCTGCATTTCTGAAAAACAATTCTTAAATGATGTAAATGATCTTCATCAAACTTTGAAAACACTGTAAGATCATCTAAATAGATAAGCATAAATACATCTTTTTCATTTGCAAAAGCTATTTCCATAGCCCGTTGAAAAATAGCTCCTGCATTCTTCAACCCAAAAGGCATCTTGGCATACATGAATGTACACCATGGCGTTGTGAAGGCTGTCTTGAGCTGATTATCCTTGTGTACTAGAATTTGGTTGTATCCGGAGTATCCATATAACAATGACATCCTATAGTACCCAAATACCCTCTGAAGTATGTGATCCATCTCTGGTAGGGGATAATTGTCTTTCAAGGACACCTTGTTCAGATTTTTGAAATCAATACGAAGACGAATTTCCCCGGTCTTCTTTCTTACATGCACTAGATTATACATCCATTCAGAAAATCGAATAGGGACTATGATTCCAGAATTATAAAGCCTATTTACCTCTTTCTCAATCGATGGCAGCAACTTGGGATTGATCGTCCTTAATTTCTGGCGAAATGGCTTCTGATCTGGATTAATAGGAATGGTATGTTGAGTGATACTTTTGTCATAAACCTTTAGATCAGAATAGTCCCAAGCAAATACATCAGAAAATTCTTTCATTAAATACTTGTACTTACTTTTTGTTTCAGGAGATAAGGAATTTGATAGCTTGAACATCTTCAGATTATTAGCTATGCTAATGTTTACATCTTCAACTCCTTTTTCAGTAGGCACCATGGTGGGCTTCTTGGGGACATCATCACGATCAAATAACTCTTCCAAAGGTGCACAACCTCTTGGAATGTTGTTGTCCTTGAGCTGTAATATCTCAATCTCAGCTGAGTGGATGTTTGGATCATTCAAATAGGATGCATCATTAATGTGAGAATTCTAAAATTCTCCTTCCAGTTGCAGAAAATTGTCTATCTGTTTATCATCCCCAAACACTTTCCAAAATCTCATGTTATCTGGAACAACTATGCGATATTTGACATAGATGGAATACTTCTGATTAGGATGAATAGGAATCTTCACCATACCTGCTACAGTGGCGAGTGAGTCAGCTATGACATTCTGAGTTCTAGGAATAAGAGACAAAGTGTATTCTGAAAAAGTCTTGAGGATGTCAAGTACATCATTGCGATTAGCTCTCACTCTTGGGTGCTTGGCTTGGTATTCCCCTTTAACTTGTTTGATTACCAATTCAGAGCTGCCATAAACAGAAATATTCTTTGCTCCCCAGTTCTTGAGAATTTTGAGGCCAACAATCAATGCCTCATACTTCACCTCATTATTTGAACACTCAAAAGCCAACTTGTAAGAACTCATTCTCACATTTTGAGGAATTTTATTTAACTAATGAAAGGGACCATGTATCCAGACACCAATCCTAGCTCCTTCTCTTCTCTATGCACCATCGAACTCCATGGTCCAAAGACCATTTTCTTCATCCGGAAAAAGGATCTCTGAAGACTGAACTGTTTTCTCTTTAGGAAGATGGTCAGTTGTCTCAAGACTCTCTTTTTTATGCACTATTCTTTCAATCTCCTCAATAGAATATTCTGAAAGAGAAATGATACATATAGACTCTTGTATGTAGGTTTTAACCCCGTACAGAAATTACCTGCATACGAATTCTAAATCACAGGAAAAATAAAAATGCGAGAGCATAACACATAAAACACATATACACAGAGATTTCCCACTGGATCTCAAAACCGAGACTACCAGCTTGATTTTTATTATATTCCTTTCAATGTTACAATACATATTTATACATGTCGAAGCATCCAATACCATGGACCGAAAACCATCGCGTCCAAAACCATGGACCGAAAACCATAGGTTAGGTTTCGCCCACCTAATATGGGTCAAAAAAATTTTTCTCGGGGCGCTGCCCGAACCCGTAGAGGGGGGCTACTCGCCCCTCAAACCCCCCGCAAGGGGCTGCCACCCCCCCTTATGACCCACGCTGCGTAATGGCGCGGCGAAGGGGGGCCGCCCCTCTAACCCCCCGGTTCACTACGTAGGTTAGTCGTGGAAAGAATATAACACAACCCAACATTATAGACCACTTTCTCACCTTCGAGAGTCGAATTCGTTGGTGGAGGAACTGAATCCAAGATTCTCTCAACCAATAGGTGAGAGTGAGAAGGTGAAACTCAAACACTTCTTGGAGAGTTTGTTTAGGAGTTTGCTTCCTTTATGAGGCATAATAAACATCAAAAACAACCTATGAGGTACACTTACTCATGCCTACATCGCTTAGCCTTAAAACTAGTGATATTATGTAGAGAATCTTGGCTTTGACTAAGTCAAACTGGAAACTGGAAATTTTACACAGTGAAATTTACAAATTAAAACACAAAAAAGTGCAGAAGCGCAGCGCCGAATTTGAGATGATTTTAAGGTGCCTTCTAGAGGTAAAAATGCAGAACTGAGAGAACAATCAACTAACCCTTCAAGTATAGTTTCCAGAACAATTTCACTTTTTGAATTTTGACCATGAGAAGCCCTTCAAAAATCCATTCTCCCATGGTCGCTCCAGGTGCACAACGCCTGTCAAAAAAGGGTCTAGAATGCTAGTTTTTTGCCATTTTTTTGCACTTTTCTCCAAAACCGAGCCACCTTTTCAAAATCTGAGCAAATGGTTTTTTAGAGGATGGCAAGAGATTTCCAAAAATATAAACTTTTCCTAAAATAGAGGCCTGAGTAAAAAGCACAGCGTGCAGCTGCTGATTTTCTGAATTTAGCTAATTTTTTTTTTTCGGAAAACTAACGATGCTTAGAATTTGCTTAAAATTGGCTGGACGCAGTAAAAATATGCTTTTTAAACTTCATAGATGCTTCTGCAAGCATATCCAAGTTTCCGTCATCCTTTTGGTCTTTTTTGGCTTCATTGAGCTTGTTTTCAAGATGCTTTACCTTGACATTGGCAATCATGTTTTGAGCCTGGTAATGGTGTGCCATATGTCTAAGAAACTGATTATCTTTGTTTTCCTTCTTGAGTAGCTTCTCCAAGTGTCGATTCACCCTGTTGAGCATATACTCCTTGTGTTGATTGATCTTAAGAGCAATTCTGTCTTCTAGGTCTATGTCTTCATTCAACATGATGTGTTCTTCCTCTTCTTGCAATGCCTTCTTCAGGCCCTTCGTTCTTGGCCTTTTCCTCTTACCTTTACCTCTTTCTCCTTCAAGCTCGCTTCATTTTATGATTTATTTGCCCTTGCCAACCTGCTGCAATAACTTGGCTTGTTCTTTTTCCATGATCAATTCCTTTGCTTTGAGCTGACTATTATCCTATTCAAGGAATTAAATGACATATCTAGCTCTCACCATATTGACTGTAAACTCCTTGATCTGATAGTTTTTATCTCTGATTGGCTATTGCATGCTTGAAGTCTGATCCTCTGCCTCTAAATCAACTAGCTCAAACTCATGCTCAATTGTGTATTTATCTTTCGTTGCCCGACCCTGCTTTGTTGATGAAGAAGGCTTGGCCCCTTTCTCACCATGAGAAGCAAAAACAAGCCATTGTCCTCTCTTGTACACCTTAGTCACCTTAGGCTTAGGTGCTTGAGTTTTCTCAACTGATTTACTAGAGGACCCCACCTTCATTTGTTGTTTTGGTATGCTAGAGGGCTGAGCTGCTACATTGGGTTCATGCCATTTAAGGGTTGTTTCCAAAAAGGTTTCCCAAGCCATTCCTTTCTCTTCCAGCTGGTGAAGGACTATAGTCTTGATCAAACTATGATGAAACATGCTTGGGTAGTGCTCCTTGTTTTTCATTTGTATCTTCTTTGACATTTTGGAAATAATCCTAAATAGGTAGTTACACATGTTGAGTGGCTTCTGAGAGGTGAAGTGCATTAGGAGGCGAAAATGATAAGCATACAACCTAGAGAATCTTCCTTCACATGTAAATAACTTCATGATAATCTTCATCAAAGGGGCATATTTATCCAATAAGTATCTGAAAGGCATAGTGTGATCATGTTTTTCCCTGTATGGTGTTTTTAAGAAAGGTTTATAATATTCAAGATCTAGGTTCATTCCCTTGAACCAATATTCACCATTGTTAGGTAGCCCTGTAGCAAGTGAAATGGAGGCCACTAAAAAAATGAATTGAACACTAGCGATAACATCATTTTCACCCTTCAACTGAGTTGCCACCAAATTTGTCAACTGCTCATGAAAACCCACCTCACTCACCCTTTTGCAAAACTCCAAGCAGTGTACATCTTCAAAGCACTATTTGATGAAAGGATATGAGTTGATTTCATTTCAATTCGATGGCTCATATATGAGTATTTTACCTCCCTTATGATATCTTTTCCTCTCTGGTGAAGATTCCACCTCCATGATTACAAAAAACCATAGCAACAAGAAATGAGAAAAAGTATGAGGTATGAATGGAAAATGAAGTGATGTGAAGGTGGAGTTTGACAGAATGATAAAGGATGTTTTGAAAGAGGTGGAAATGAACTTTTGAAGATTATGAAAATGAGTGAAAATCCAGTGGAAGAGTGATTTGCTTGCAAGGAGGAAAAACAGAGTTTGTAATGAAAAATGCCCAAAAACCTCTAGGAATGAACTAGGGTTTTACTTTTGGAGAGGTAAAATTTTGCTTTGAGGTTGATTGAGTGGTTAAAATGGTTTATTAAACATGTATATAGGTGTATGGAAATATTTTACATGTTTAGAAACCAAAAAATAAAAATGGCCATTATCACCCTATCATTTCCCGTGAAAAATTTCACTAAAAATGCTAATTTGAAGAATCATTGGCATGAGATGATTTTGAAAATAAAATGAGGGAGAATGATGGTGTACTTACTTGTTGCTTGGATTAGAAATAAATGAAATTAAGTTTGCAAGCAAAAAAGTGGAATTTAGGAGAGATTTGGGTGTTTTCTCGACACTCTGCCCCTTGCACAATGCCTTGTTCCAGTGTGCAGCGCCTCAAAGTTTTTTTTCAAATTTGCCTAAGAAACCAACTTTTTCTCTCTTTTGGATGGGAGAGCTCAATACTCAAGAATGAATAGGAGGTAAATGAACCAATTTTTTGGGATTTTGAGTTTATATATGCAAAACAATTTCTCTTTTTAAAAAAGAAATGGGACCCACAAACCTCTGAAAACTGATTTTTCTCTTTTCAAAACTCATTTTTCATTTTTGAAAACATAGTTACCTTTACAACTGAAACCTGAGTTGCCTTTTCAATTTCTTGAGGGCTGGAACTTCTTATTCTGGAACTTTTTAACAATGAGAACATGATGAATGTGTGATAACACACAAATCAATACCCAAGAGCTGATTGTCATGCTCTATTCACTGCTGGATTTATTCATGAAAATGATGGACCTTGGAAACGCTAGCGACCTAATGGATGACGTGAAACTAAATGGACTGATGATGATGGATGACATGTTTTTATTATGAAGCCTCAATAAAAATGTGATAGTTGACCAGAATGACTGAATTTCCAAAAGACTGACCTCATTTCTAGACTGACCAAACAGTGACCAAATTTTGCTGTGTAAACCTAGTGACATAAAATTTTTGATTTTGATAGGATTGATAAGCATAGTAAAATCACATTTGATCCAGGTGACAGGATAAAAAAACTAAGACTAACCTTGGCTCCAACTTGGGATGGCAGCTCCTTGGAGGTGTCAAAAACACCGTAGACCAAGTATCCTTATTCATAAGGCAATGTAGTCAACATGCAAAAACAGATTTTTGACTTAAAGCAGACTGACCTTTTGGCATGACAAAGAGTGAAAAGTGAAATAAAAACCAAAACAATAGCTGACCCAAGAAGCCTTAGGGCCTTCACTTCCAGCTTCAAACTCATATGACAGCCACCTAAATTGCCGGAAATAAAATAAACACTGGTATATTAAAAAATGATGAATTTTCAGAACTTTTTTCAGACATAGTAGTGCTTGAGAAGCCTAGCATTGATCGCTCCTTCTGAATAATCTCCTCCATCCATTTCTTCGAATAAGAAAGCATTCTTCCCTCTGAATGCAAAAATTTTGTAAGGTCCCTTCCATAAGTTTTGAAACTTGCCATGTTTTCCCTTCTCTTCATTTCTATCATCCCATCGAAGAACCACATCTCCTAGATTGAAATTGTCTTCCTTGGTCTTGCCATCATAAATCTTTTTAATCTTCTCCTGGAGTTTGGATGTGTTCTGAAGAACCTCTTCCATTGTCTATTGTAAATGAATCATTTGATTTATCCTTCTTTTCATGTCATTAGTCTCACTATCCAATTCCTGCAGAATTTTCATTATCGGGACAACAAGAGATGAAGGAAACACTGTATCAATTCCATACACCAGCTGAAAAGGGGACATACCTATTGCATTTTTAGTGCTGACCCTGTCCCCCCATAAGGCATTGATGAGATGTTTATGCCAGTTCTTCTTGTTCACCTCTAGAACGTTCTTGATGATGTTAACCAAGGATTTATTGGAAGATTCAGCAAGACCATTCCCTTGCGGATGATAAGCAGTAGAATGTCCTAACACAATATGGTATTTGGCACAGAAGTCTACCATTCTTTTTGACTTGAAAGCAACAACATTGCCAATAATTATTTTATGTGGGCAGCCAAGTCTAGACAAAATATTAGACTCAATGAATTGAATGATGACAGAATCAGTAGCTTGCCTGGTTGGGATTGCTTCAATCCACTTTGTGAAGTAGTCGATGGTTGTCAATATCCATTTATGTTGTGCTGAAGATGAAGGATAGATTTTGCGAATGAAATCAAGACCCCATTGCTGAAAAGGAGCTGAAATTGAAATAGGTTGTAATGGTAATGGAAAAAGCTTTCTCTTTCCTTGAAAAATCTGACATTCATGGCAACCCATGACAGTTTTGTATACATCAAAAAAGAGGGTGGGCCAATAGAAGCCAACTCTTAAGATCTTGTTCGCTATAGTTTTCAAAAAGTGATGATTGCCACAATCTCCTTTATGGAAATCCTTCAAGACATCCTTAGCTTCATTTTCTACCAAACAATTCAGTAGCAAAACACTAGGATCTTTCCAAAATAAAATACCATCTAGAATACAATATTTTGAAGCCTTAAATTTAAGAGATCTAACACTACCTTTGGGGACTTTTGGTGGAGGAATCAGGTGCTGCAAGACATATACAATGTCGGAATACCAAGGTGAGGACATAAACATATTTGACACCTGTAGGAAATGATCATCTTCTTCTTGTTCTTCAAAAAGTGCAGCAATCAAATTGATGTCTAGTGCATGTAGATTTGATTCAACCATGAGTTTTGCTAGACCTTGTACCTTGATGAGCTTTGTAGGTTTGATCTCCAAGTCATACTCCAGCATAGCTGCAACCCACTTTCCTCTCTTGCCTTTAGTATCCGTTTGCACAAGAATTTCCTTCACTGCTGCAGTAGGAACATAAGAAATGGTACGAGAATGCAGAATATAAACTCGGAAATCCTTGAGGGCTTTCACTAAAGCCAAAGCCTGCTTCTCAATGATATTGTATCTAAGTGCTGCATCCCTTATAGTGCATGTTACACAGTAAAATGTCACTGCCTTCATGCCAGTCTCCCTACTGTGTTGTGAAACCACATTCACCTATACTCATGCTCCTCAAAATGGCTAAAAAACTCTCTTTGCCTAAGTCAAATGAATCATCGCGACTGTTAATCAAATAACCGCGCTGACGGGCGGAGGCCAATGTATCTGCTGCGCTGCCAGCGCGGAAGCACACGTCTTTTCTGCGCTGGTCTCATTTTACGAACAGCGCACCCTCCGTTTGTCCTTTTCGCGCTGACCAGACCTCCTCTACATCTGATTTGCGATGTCAGCGCGGCAGTTCAGTGTCTCACCCGCGCTGATCCTGTTTGGGCGAATTTGTTCTAACAACCAGCCTTCCAGATCCCTCCAGACTTGGTTGTTAGCACTGTTGAGGTCGCCATCCTTTCTCTGGCATGTCTGTTCGACTGACCATCCACTTATCTTGGGAGAAAGCTCATCCTTTACCTATTCATGGAGACTCCTTCTCCTTTATAAGCCTCCTCCATTGCCCATGAGAAGCTAGTTTGGAACATATAGACTTTGATAGAGGAATTCTTAGTGCATTAGTGCTGCTCTTTGTAGGCATTTGGTGTGTTGTTTGAGGATTGCTTTGAGCTTGAGGAAGGTCATGAGCTTGTTGCCTTGTATGTGAGAGAGAGACCCTTTTGACTTGGGAGATTTGTTTCAAAGGTGAATGCTTGGAAGATATGCTGGCTGGACCCTCTAGAGAAGGACTCAGCGTCAGGACTTCGGTTGTACCTTACTCTATTTTCTGTTAATAAAGATAGATGACTACTCTTATGGTTTCATTTCCATTTGTCCAATGAATGATTGATGTAAATTGTATCCTTCCTGACTGATACATAGTTGTTGTTAGTAGATTTTACGCTCTTGTTTGCTCTCTTTTGCTTGTGCAGGTGTTCGTCCGCGAGGATAGCGGAGAATTGTGATCGGCTAGAGCGAAGGAGCGAGAGGATCATCTCTTCGACAAACATAGCATTGGAATCCAAGTAGGTTTCTTTTACCCACTTGTCAATTACAACTAGGAACCTGTAGTGTAGCATTGTTTGATTGTTGCTAGACCCCTGTTGGGCTAGTAGGGATGGCCTCTATCCGTGGAGGGGATTTACCTCTCCAACAATTTGGCGACTCCGCTGGGGAGCTTGCTTGTCTCTTTGTATGTCACCTTTGCTTTGATTATTGCTCCTTTGTCAAAGTTTTGGGGATTGTTTTTGCTGTTGGTTTGTTTCTGGGTTCGCCCTGGGGACTACCTTAATTGCCTTGAAAGCCTGTTGCTTTGGTTTGGAAGTTTTTGTCCAAATTGATTTGCTTTTCAGCCTCAGCGCGTTTTATTTTAAAACAGTTGCGCTGACATCGCATACCGTCTTCTTTGTTGTCTCTGTCATCACGCTTGTATATTCAGATAGTCGCGCTGACCTGGCTTTTCGGGCCAGCGCCCTTTATTCGTGTCCTTCCATGCTGACAGCGCAAAGTTGCTACAAACACTTTCCTGTCATCGCCTTGTTGCTGTAGGGTCACCCGCGCTGATCCTGTAAAAATTATTTTTGTCCAAATTGACCTAATGAACCTCTTGGTTTTGGCTTTCCCCTGCTTTTTCTACTTGGCTTTTGGCTTGATAACTTTGTTTAAGCTGTGACTCGCTTGCTTGCGAGACCTCGATTCACGAGAGCTCGTTTATCGCTTGTTTTCGGTTTGTGCAAAGCCTTCCTTTTTGCTCTTATTGCTTGGTTTATGTTTTGCCTTCACTTTTTACGATTACTGAAGTGTGTCAAACCGTCGTTTGTCTGGTCGTGGACTCTCATCCTTCGGGTGTTCGCTTGTCTCCATTGATTTCACACTCAAACCCTGGGGCATCTAGTGGTCGTGTGTGTCTAGCCTCCCGTCCGGGATTCGGTGTTCTTAGTTGGCCAGCCAACTTTGTTTTTGTTTTCACTTTTGTTTGGTGATTGTTGAAAGTGACCGATTGTGTTCCAAGCGGTTTGCTTTCCCCCGTTGAATTCCTCATTGTCTTGTTGAGCTTAGATTACAATAGCTCATAAGCCTTTGTTTTCCTTTGATTTGGGAAACTGGTTTTAGTGACTTGGGAATTGTCTTGTGTGTGCATTGATTGATTTAGTTTTTCACTTAGTGTTTCTATCTCTCTAATTCATTTGAAAAGAACTTTTATGTCATTGAAAAAGTAGAGCAAACTAGTATCTTTTGCATTGATAGTTGGAAGGAAAAGAGCATTTCGTTATTTCGTGTTTTCAAAAGAAAAGTTTCATTTCCTTGCTATTAATTGCATTAGGTTGCGTGGTTGCTTGAATTAGTTTTGTTCGTTTGAAAGATCCTTAACTCTTTTAGCTAGAATTCATTGAACAAAATGATGATCTTTGACATATAGTTTCATTTAGGTTTTTTGAGAGATCATACGGTAGGACCTGAAACTCAAACCTAATTCAAGATCAACTGTAAAATTAACCAAATTTATCTAAAAACGCATTGGAACTTAACGACAACATCTAGAGGTCTAGGCTAGAGACGTGTTCCGACGTCTTTAAACCTAGTAGGTTAACGTTGAGTGGTTGGGTGATTCCTCCATGGTGAGACGATAAGTGCTAGTACGGATTGGGCTCCCACGTACTGTCGCGTATATATGGGGAGACTCCATTAGGCTTGCAACCTTTATCCATAGGAAGCCGAGTCTGCCGCCTTGTAAACCGTAACGCACTGAACACAGCATTCAGGAAGATTGACTGCAGTACGGGAAGTCCTTGGTTCTCATATGATTGCCAAGGTGTATAAGCAGTTTTACGGGTTGCTTGGTAAACCTTTTGCCTAGAACTTCCAGAGTAGTCAGCTTTTGATCCTTTTCAGACTGCATAACAGAAAAGGTGTAAGTGAGCGTCTTGTCACTTCTTGCTCATTAAACATTCGAAGTAGATAGAGTCATCTTTTCGTCCTTTTCTCGACTCTTGAAACATGAAAAGGTCAAGTTTGGTTCCTGCGTCTTAAAATTCGTTTGGCCGCGATAACATTACCTATTTAGATCTTGTGTGCGTTAGCTTGAGTAGGTTTCTTTTAGCTATGGCGACTTTTCCAGGGTTCACCAACCCAAGTTCCCTTCCTGACGGGAATCCTAGTCATTTCCCTCCTCTTGGGAATGTTGGTGCTCCTTATATGGCAACGTTATCCCTTCCAGGGTTAACCTGTCGGGTTGCCTGTTTGGTTGTTTTCAACCTCTTTGGTCCCTACCGTGTCGGCTGATACTCCATCAGTCCCTCCACTTGCTCAACATCATGTTGAACCTAAGGTGGACCTCTCTCCCTCGACGCCTACTTCTACGTCTACTTCTTGTACTTCGCCTGGTGAAAGTTTCAATTCGAATAACCAGGTGGCTAAGAAGAAGAAGAGGAAGTCCAAGAAGAAGAAGTCTCCTAAGAGAGAGGTTATAAGCACAACTGTTGTTCCCTCGACTACACCTGAAGTCGGGCCTCCTTCCGCTCCCCCGCGGAAGGTTAAGTTTCCTTGCCGATTATGCAAGGAGGACCATCTTCTTCGTGATTGTCCTGGCATTCCCAGGATCTTAGAAGTGTGGTC